>JAIFHD010017491.1:0-76367 GCA_019721455.1 Psilocybe mexicana
ATGGCCTGGAAGTTGGCCATAAAAAGGTTACCGTATTTATTAACCATATAAATGTATATATACAGTATATACACACTATCACACTGTATCCGTATATATACGCGCTCGGGCGTATACGTATAGTGTACGGTTGGAGCCTTATTTCAAAGAGGTCGGAATCACTTGAGGTCTTGTCTCGGGATGTGCCGAGGAAACCCCCTAAACCTTGGTTTGCAACCTCCCGTCCTCCATCCTTACTCCCAATGCAGACGAACGACTCTTGTGAATTCACCGATTTGATCTATAACCTTACAGGAAAATGGGCCAACTGGGACCCAGGATACACGTTGGAGGTTTGCATCCATACCTACTGGCTACTGCTCTCAGGAAATGACGTATGGACAGGTTGGGGATTTCGGCAAGATTGATAGGAACACTGGGGAGCTCAAAGTGAAGGGCAATATCTACAAGGACTCTTTCGTCTACGACCCGGACGACAACATGATCACAGAATTATTGGAGGACAATCCTCCTACACAAGCTCCTCGAACACGTCACATTATTGCAACGAATGCAAAGATGAAACGTCTCAACCCAAAGGACCATGTGTGAGTTCGCTGTTGATTATTTATCCCTTTACCTTGGTTGACATTGACATCCAGGTCAGTTCCTGGAATTGCGGAGGCATCCCTCAAAGGCCAATGGTCTTTTGGCACCAAGGGCGGGGCGTTGTTGATCATGAATAATCCAACCTCCTCTTCTATCAAATCTGCCAGGCTTTTTGAGCACCTGGAAAATGTCGTATATCTCCAGGGCATGTACCTTGTAACACAGGTATTCTGCACGTCTGCATTCAGCTTCTTCTTATCTCACAAAAGTAAGCACCCGATAGTACATCCACAAATCGACTTTTTTAACGGATGGACGGCGATCTTGTTTTTTCAGATCGGGAAGTTGTTAAACTGGCGCTCCTTGGATCAGTCCCACATTCCTCAGCACCAACACCCTCGGACAGTGGCGCACGAGCTGACATGAAGTGGTGGTCTTCGACTTCGTCTGGGCTCCTTCGGAGCGCCGCACAGGGAGCTAGAGGCGATTGCTACGTACCATTGTACACGTTGAAAGAAATCACCGGGAGAAAACCCCAGAAAAAGCACTGGTATGCCGCGCTCCTTCCAAAGCGCTGACCTGCTCCTGGGGACCTGAAGGCGAGTACACTGCGAGTACGTTATTTAAACTACAATCTGATACTTGTAATCTTGTTTGGATTGATCGACATAGTTTGGCTGATGTCAAGGCGCCCCACGGCTATTGCTTGGAAATGAGGGTCCCTTCGAGGACAGCAGCCGACAGCTGTTCATACCGCCCGAAACAACAACAGGTTTCTCTCCATGCTGTCTATTTCTTTGCCCTACAATGTCCCATATGCATAAGCGCTCATCGACATCAGTGTGGTTAACAAGTTTGCCAACGACACAGTTCAAATCAAGCACCGAGGATTTAAGCTTGCCTAGCAGCCTCTACATTTTTCTGCCTCGCCGCTGAGTCTTGAGATCTCAGAGTCTGGCTCTAACATAACCCTATTACCGGTATTGCCTGTGTAGCGGTCAACTAGATCATACAAGTAAGCGCTTTAAGCGGACGGCAACTGCCATCGCAAGCTCTTGGCAAGGTCATTTCCTTTATATTTAGGGCCAAGTATATTTAGAGCTACTCATGAAGACTTACGTTGAAAAACGAATAATTCGAGCAAAGTTCGAGCCTCAGACATTGAATGTGCCTTGCCAGAAAATCTTATCATTGATGCCAACACCATGGCTCCTCAACTCGCAGTTTGGCCATGAAATATGCGCCTGCCAGTGGCCCACCTGATGGAAACCTTGTAATTGTTGTTATTGACTTTGAACGTGTGTTGAACGTTGACGTTAAACTTTAAAGAACATCAGAATCTCTCTGCCTAATAATCTTGAGGTTGACGATGTGTACGGCGCTCTCAGCAAGGGTTCGATCAGACCAGTGGTACTGTTTTGGTACTGTTAAAAATGCAGTTATTCCGAGATATACAAGGAACTGTGTCGACAATCAATTCGAGCCATGAATAAACGAGAAAAGCCGTTAAAAAAAAAGGAAAAAGGAAAGCATAATAATCAAGAAATAAGACGCATAAATGATAGAGTTGCTAGTGTCATCCAGTGGGGTTAAAAGCAGAAAAAAACAAACGAGGGGAAAAAAAGAAAGAGAACGAGTGTGTCGAGTATTTTGCAGCAATGACTATAGGGCAATGGTGTGGTATCCAGCTCGTGGGCCCGGGTAGGTATCAGAATTAATGTTGGAAGTGGTATATGGGGGGAAGAATCGATCAAAGCCAGAGAACGGGCAGGAACAACAATTTGAACCGAAAACCAACATATGAAATAAAGAATGTAAGCTAAAAAAAAGGAGGTAAAGGTAATATCAGTGCGTATACGTGTGTATTCTCCAGTTAGTTACTCTCTACTCTTCGTCTTCCTCAATGACGTTTTGGAGAGGCGCTCCGTGCTGATAACGGGCAGGGCTATTGCGTCCAGTTTCTTTAAGTGAGGAGATAGGTTCCGGGGAGACTCTGAGAGGAGGAGAGGGATTAAGTAGGGTAGGCTCTGGAATGGGAGTGGGTTCCTTAGGGAGTGAAGCCGAACGAACAGGCAGTCGAGAAGGGGCAAGGGGTGCGATCACAACGGGCGTGGTAGTTGAAGAAGCAGCAGGAGAGGAACCGCGTTCACGCTCGCGATACATTTCGATAAGGGCAGCAGTCTTGCTTGGTGTAGCTGGCATAGCACTAGATTTAACTTCAGAAGATTTGTTGAGCGCAGCAACCGTGGATCTTGTGGGTGTGAGAGGAGAGGGCTCGTATATAGTCTGCTGCACTTCTGGAACAACAGGGGGAACTGGAAGGGGTCGAATGTCAGGTGGGTTATGAAGTGGCGCGTCATCCTCGTCCTCACTATCGTCACGAGCAAGCCTCGTACGAATGTTATCTTCGTCGATCATAGACTGCGTCGCGACTTTACGTCGTTCCGGATGCAAATCGAAATAACCAAGACGACGTTGATTCTTGGCTATCTGACGAGAACTTAACCCAGCGCTTTCGGCAGAGTGATTCGTGTTGTCGCCATGATCTAATTCGGATTCGTCGTATGCAAGACCTGGGTCGCTTTCGTCCGTCCCATCGCTCCGAGCATTGCTAGTTCTTGGGACTGTCTCAATCTCGTCGATGTCCAGATCGGTGTAGTGCTGATCAAGGCCATAATCTTGATCCACGCGTCCCAACACACTAGGTGGCGAAGGTGGTCTGTTCTGAACAGCGGCTAGGACTTGTGCGACCTCAAGGCTGGCATCTTCAGGGTCAGGGTGTTTATTAAGTGGACCTCTTTTCCTGTCCGGCAATGCGGCATCTTGACCGCCAATTCTACGGTCCTGACTGCCAACTAATATATCGACCCAAGCGTCGGTATTGGACTCTCGACGCTTCTGCTTTACATCTTCTGGCTCGTTGTAGTTATAGTGCTCATCGTCGTCGCTATAGCTGGCCATCCTGGTTTCAAATTCAACAGTTGAATACTGAGCAGGAACCATAGACCTTCGGTTTGATCCAGGGGTGGGAGGAAGCCTAAACAGCGACTTCTTGACGGATGGTGATGTCGTCGAATCGGAATGAATATCGTCGCTCTTCGGAGCAAGATGGACCTCTGGTTCAGAAGGTTTTGGAGGAATGTTGGACACCTTTGGCGTGGGAGGTACAGACGGTGCAGCCGATGCAGCCGAAAGAGATGTAGAGAGAGGAGGGGCTAAGGCTTGGATTCGGGAACTCTTCGGGTTGAGAGAAAGGAGTTTCGTAGGGGTCGAGCCTTGCAGCAATCCTTCGAATTCAACTTCACGTTCTGACAGTCGGTGTGGGACGGAACCCACAACATATGGACGCCCATTGAGGGTAGGGGCCGGTTTCCATGTTTTCTTTCCGGAGCTGGAGAAGAGCGAGGGTAAACGGCGCCGACTCGACGACTTGACTGCTAATTGTTCGCGATATTCAAGAGGAACAAATTCTTCGAATAAGATGAGCGTGGTCGATGTTCGAGGGTCAGTTCCACCAGAAGTCGTCGTTCGAGAAGGGGGTAGAGACTTGAATTCAACCTACGATTAAGAGTATAAGACGACGGTTGAAAATAGAGAGAAAGAGACTGACCAGTGCCCAGTTGCAATCCCTATCCAATGATTCCCCCCTTTCCAAGTCCATCCAACCTCCGCCGTAGATAAGATCGCAAAATACGTCCAAGAAAGCTTCCTCAATAACTTCCTCAGATCCAACAACAGGTTCAGTATCCCAACCGAAGGTTGGCAATGCTTTCTGGGCCTTTTTCAACTTTTTGGTCATTTCCACGTTTTGAGCAGGCCAGGTGGAGATGGTATGGGTGACTGGGGAGCTGAATTGCAGAGTTGCACTTAACGGCGCGTCCATGCGTGTAAAACCGGCTGAAGAAAAATCATTCCAGGACAAAGTTTGTCGCTTGGCCGATCGTTCCTACGTGGATCGTGAGGAGAAAATAAACATCTATCATTGAAAAGTCACTTACCGTCCTTGCAGTTTCTGTCAAGTCGAACTTGAGTTTATTCTCATCTCCAAGACCGCCAAAGCCCATGGATTCAAATTCGCCCCATTTGAGATCAGTCAAGCTCCTAAATTTGTCCTCGCCTTCCCTGTTACCCAAACCGAAATAATCAGGACCAGGAAGGAGGGAGGCATTTGAGGAAGTTGTCGACAAATAAGACGATGACGACTGAGATTGTCTTAACTCTGGCGCATTTCCAGGCGCGAGGTCGGGATTGACATTAGCCGCCATGTCCATCCTCTTCTTATAGCCTTCTGAATAGCGAGGAGGTAACCTAAGAGTCGCGGGTGCTATCCTGTCCCATTCTTTCGAAGCAGCTAGTCCGTTGTTGATGTTAGATCCTGGCGGTCTGTACGCCCATGTGGCTGCTGTTTTGACGAGATCGGGAGAATACATCCTGACGTTTCTACGAACGTTCGTGACCCGTACTGTTCGGGCTCCTCTTCGTGGTTGGGGTTTCTTGTCCTCGAGGAAAGGCAGCATAGCTGGATATCCTTTAATCCATTCCTTGAGTCTGACGGGAACTCCAAGTGATGATGCACTAGCAGAAATACTGTATGCGGATCCGGTAGCGGAAGATACAGATACACGTGGTGTATCTTGCCATCTAACAAAAGAGAGTAAGATATGTTCCATGGCGTTGACGGCACGGAGGTAATGAATGTAGGTGTGGTGGAATGGCAGCGTAGCTGGGCCAAGTCCAAAGAAAAGTGGTCCAAAGAGTGGAGAGAGAGTAGGAGGTGTGTGGCCGGAGGATGTGCTGTTAGCGACTAGTCGAGCCAGAAGGGTAAGGATCTTGAGAATAACAGGCTGTAGTGGAGGCACTAGATTGGGGAGTAGATGGGTTGCGAAATGGGTTGGAGGGTAATTGAGCGCTGGAATTCGCGTTGTTAGTTGTGGTTTCTCGAGGAATAATACCGAAGGGTAAAAAAGAGGGATTTGGAGATTTAGAAGGGGAAATCACAATCCTTACCTGCTTCTGAGTCCCGGAACTCTACATATTGCTCCCAAGAAATGAACCCTCGGACATCCTGGCCACCTGAGGACCTAATGACACGAGCAAGTCCCCAGCGCAGGCACATCCCCAGTTCGTGGGGTCCTGCGAACCTAGCTTCCTCTCTCCACTTCGTTTCAGCCTCCTGGGCCCGTTGACCAGAGAGAGGTTCGCAGGAATTGAGAAAACTGCGAATCAATCTCTTGATTGCAGACGACGAGATGTCCAGCGCGGTCGTAGAGAAAATGAATGGTGTCGTGATACCGCCACGAGTCTCCAGCTCTTCCGTTATCACCTCTACCAGCCTATCGACTTCTTCGACACCGAGGACCACATGCCTTTCGTATGACAAGTATCCATAATCGTGTTCCTTGTGGTACTCCGTGGCACTGCTATCGGTGCGAGGCCTCTCGAGGTTTAAGGGCAGAAAAGCGCCGTCGGGAATTTGGGGATCCGTGGGCTGCTCAGACTCATCCCGGCCAGAGGGGAAGGACTTTAATTGCTTCTGTTCCTTCTTCTTATCCTTTTTCGAGGTTGGAGAGCTGAGAGTGACGCCGCGGTTGGAAAGGCGACTGGACACCCTGCCAAACTCATCCGACCCTAATGCGTAGTTCTCTTCCTGATGATGTGAATTCTGTCTCTTCTGTGGGGTAGATGTTGTGCGAGAACGAGAAAATAGACTGGGCATCGGGTTGAACGATGGACGGGAGGGCAACAAAGGGTTCAAATCGTCGCCAACAGCGACAGCATCAGGGGATCGGCATTTACCGTCCCCCCTTATATAGAAATTCAATTTTATTCACGAAAAACACGATCGCCCACAAAACTTGTTGAAAAAATTTCCATCTCCCCTGTGAATAAAATAAAACATCGAGATCGGAAGGGATGGCGTCACTTATTGTGTACTGTTGAAGAATCGCTCATACAATGGACAAACTTAGCAGATCGTGATCGCGCGTCAAATTAACTCGGTCCAACAGCTTGCTTGAAGTCCAAAAGAGATGTACATCAAGCCAAAAGCACTGCCCAAGGGCCTGCCATGGACAGCCAAACGGCTGTAATAATACTCCGATAACAAGGAACATGACTCTCCATCAAGAAATCACGAATGGTATGCTGGCGCCGGCACGGTCGTGGCAAGAGAAGAGACAGAAGCAGGTCGCTCCTTGATTCTGTCCTTCAGCCTTTCACCAGCGAGAAGCGGCCTAGGGAATCCGCCACTGACGAACGCAGTTTTAGGGGCAGATGGTCCCATACCCTGTGAAATCCATATCAACAAACAATGAGCCTTCTATCTTTATCAACCTTTCCACAGCGGAACTATCAACTTACAGGAGAATAGCTTGTGAAAGGATACGCCTGTGGGAAGGTCGCCTGTGAGTGTGGGGCGGTTTGGTGCTGACCATTGTAATACATATTGCCATTATAATGTTGAGCAGAGGCAGGGAATGCAGGACCGGTCATGGGCGGTTGAGGGCCTGCAGCAGTCATCGGACCGGTCTTCTGCCCACTATACACAGGGGATGGTCCAGAGTGGCGATTATACTCTGTGGCGATTATGGTTGGTGGCCCCTCGACTTGACTAGCTTCAACATTATATTCTTTCTCCGTGTTGGCGGCATGTCGTCGTTTTCGGACAAGGCAAACCACCAAGCTAAGCATCAATACTAGCACTAGGACTAGTCAAGGGGGTGGTAATTCATATCCACAAATCATCAGCTTCGACAGAGGTTAAGACGGTGATACTTTGGCTCACGACAGAAAATGGCAAGTGCGATCCTCTGGCCTCTCGGGATGCGATCCTTGCAGACTTTTTTGCCACTTCTAGACGCGTATAATCATTAATACATGTAAAGGATGGACAAGGAAACTTCCTCGACGCGGTTGACAACTCACTGATCCTTAGTACAAACAGACCAACTCAATGCTGCATTGGCGGTCGGCAGATGTGAGAGGGCAAACAACCCTAGAGAAATAAGAAAAGCAGAGTCTATTGCACAAAAATCAGCATAGTCCTATCCGCTCTAGCAATGGTCATAATCAACTTACTGTCCAGCATGGTCATCAGATATTTGGGTAAACAATTTCCTCGACTTGAAGTGATCGTGAATGACACTATCAATGGGCGTTAATTCCTTTCGATAAACGTTATTGGGTATTTAGATTAGATTGTTGGCTAGTCGTCAAAGTACTCCGCTGGCCAGCAGGCGGAGAGAATACGGTGTGGGCCGATGAGGGTACGAGGTCAACTCGAAAAAACCGGGAACAACCACCCTGCCGTCAACGACGGACACCAGTGATGACAAAGCAATTGATGGGGCCAAGTGTGTGTCTGATGCACATCGCTACGTTTCAAGAAGATGGTTGGAGACTGGAGTGAAGGTCAAGTGAAGGTTACCCATTACATAAAACGCAACCAAACCATTGAGGCAGTGTTTCTCAACACACACAGTCCAAAGCAATTTTTCGCAGCAAGTTCAGAAAATCATTACTCAGTCAATTAATTTGCGAGCAGGGCAAGAGCAGGGTATCAGACTTGTATTGGGAGGTCATAAAAATGCGAGGAGAAGAACACTATTATACAAAAGACTAGCTACACAAAAATACCGAATAAGTTTCGCATCGTAGGTTTCGCTTCGTCAATAAGATAAAGGGCATGTCTAGGCAGGTTTAATGCCAGTGGGAGGGGCTGGAAAGAGGTAAAAAATTGATCAGATAAGCATGTTTTCAGAATAATGAGGTAGAGGAATAAACATACCCGAAGGTGGAACCCTTGGCGACTTTCATGAGGGGTGTGCCCAAGCCATCGGCAGTGCCGAAAGGAACGCTGTAAAAACACGTCGATTAGACCCGAACACACATAAAACGACTTGAAAAAGAAAACATACGTGTTACCCCACCAAACCTGGATGCTATTAATTCCAATGTTTCCATTTTGGGGATATTGCAGGATGAAGAAGATGAGGACGGCGCTGATGGCGACTCCAGAGTCCAACGCAGCGGAAAGAACATAGTTGTACTTCGTCCACCATGAGAAGTGGCGTCTGCGGACGACGTACTGGAAGATGAATCCGACGATCGCCCAGGGGACGTAGTTGACAGCACTGGCGGGAGGGATGGCGCCAGTTCCGGAGAAGATGACGGGGAAGCTAGGGAAATGTTATAAGAATACGAATTAATACACCGGTTTGTAGAATACTCACTTGAGGTAGCGGAGCCAGCTGTTGGGGAACTTCAAGCTCAGGAGGTAAGTGACGACGGGGCAGAGGAATCCAATGAGGAAGAAGAGGCACAGAGCTAAGCCATCGTTAGAGAACGACCAACTTCCGAGAATTCAAAGAAGACGTACCATAGTAGACCTCGCCCTTAGCGAACTGCCTGGCGGGGCCAATGACACCCCAGATGATACTGGCTGTGCCGAAGACCTCAGTGCTGGGGCAGATGAAGCCATCCTTCTGGGAAGGATCGCACATGTCAGGGATGTTAGTGAACATCCATGCCTGGACACCCAATTGGACAGTTCCAGCGACGACGGTGGCAACAACTTGACTCCAGAACATCGCCCTAAAGTGATATCCTCGTCAGCACCGCAAACCCAGAAGAGTGATGGATATCAAAGTAAATACCTAGGGGGGATCTTCATGTAGTGACCAAGCTTGAAGTCGGAGGTGAAGGTCAAAGCTTGGGCCATGGTGATATAACCCCAAGTCTTGAACATCATCATAGCGACTGGGCGTCCAGGAAGAGCGAATCCAATGATCAATTCAGTGATGACGTTGAGTCCAACTTGCTGATTCGTGATGGCCTGAATCATTCCAATAGGGATGACGTAGAAGAAAGCAATGACGAGAGCGAGGATGAACCATTGACTAGAAGGAGGGGATGTTAATAGAGTTGACAGACGACATTGAATCCACTTACACTGGGAACTTGGTCTCCCAGACTTCGATCGAAATGATACCGAAAGCGAACATGGTCACTAGAGGAGAATGGCTAATCAGCCCCAAGAAGTCGACTGGAGAAAAATTGAATGCTCACAGAAGATAACAGCATACCACCACTCGGGGACCTGAGGATAGCGGGCCATCAGACGGGCATGGATATCAGGTTGCTCATGCATGGCACGACGGGACTGGGTCCAGATTTGCTTGCGGAAATAGAGGAAGGCATGGGTAAGAGTAGCCGTGATGGAAGCGAACGAGAGACCGTATGAGATGGCGAAAGTGGTCGAGATGAACAATGGGCTGTAGTTATCGTATGCTTCTTGGTTGAAGGTGGCATCGGCATTGATGATTTGGGAAACGTTGTACTTGTGACCCTTGTTGTCGAAAGAACCGCGGGAAGAGATGGGCATGAACTTTCCGTACCAGGTGTTGGTGAAGTGGAGGACGGGTGTCAAGAACCCTAAAGACAAAATTGATTAGCAAACCATTGCTTTGGCTGGAAAGGGATGAAGTCTTACAGAAGAAGAACACGAAACCGACAACAATGTTGGCTTCGGCCCACCATGGGGTAGCGAGAGGGGATCCAATGTATGCGATCTGAAGGATTACAATGAGTAATTGATAAAAATGTCATAAACAAGAGGATTTACCTGTGCCCAATCGAAGGTGATAAGACTCATTCCCATTCCGTGGACATATCCAAACATCTCGTTGAGAGGGACGTTCTCAGGGGCAATCCAGCATACCCAGGAGAAGTAGCTGAGAGCTTGGAACAAATATCCAGGAAGGAGGTACCAGACGGCGGACGCGGCGAAAGCGTAGAAGAAGAAGCGTTCACGACTGAGACCACCGCGGCTACCAACACCGGCATATGTTTGAGAGTGCAGGGTGTTGAAAAGAGCGCAAGTGACCAAGTTAGTGGGCCAGACTGGAATAGAATATGTGAGTCGTTATCTCATTGCTCGTGCCAAGATAACTTACTCATGGAAGGAGGCTGTACCAGGAAGCGACGAGCAATACCACCGATGGAGAATCCAATGAGCTGGGTGGACATAACAACCATCCATTGGTCTGAAGAAAACAGATATGAGTACGGCGGTTGCAATAATAATTAAACGGAACTCACAGCTGAAGTTGTAGGTCTGGTTGTAGAATACTCGTTGGACAGCGACGATATCCGTGGCATATGCACTGCCAGCACCGACGGAGGCCATGATAGTGGCGAGGACATGTTCCTTGATAGTGAACGGACCGGGGTTGAGAGATACGCCCAAAATCTTGATGTCGGGAAGGAGGCGGGCCCAGGCTCGACCGAGAGGGAAAATGAGAAGCTGGGCGACGATCTAAAGAACCAATGAGTACTATTTCAAGAAATGGTATGCGGTGATTACTTACTCCAGAGACAGTGACGGAGGGATACCGGAAGAAGAAGAACTGGTTCAGGCCAGGGATGATGATAGCCCAAACAAGACCAAGGACCCATGCACGGAGAGTGTTGACTGGAATGTCGGGGTCATCAGTGTTGGCGACGGCAGAGCGAACCTCAGGGTAGGGAGAGTCGTCCTCTGTTTGGCATGATAAGAGAATGAACAAATATAGATTGATATGAGGTTATATTTACCCAGAACCCCAGCGAGCGCTTCGTTCTTGTCGATATTGGGATCGTCGAAGTCGGCCTCGATGAGGGCTGCGAGCCGAGCTGTGATACACCATGTTAGTTGGAGGGATGGGATAGGGGACACAATGGACATACCGTTCTCGGGATCGACCTTCTCGATGTCGGAAGGCTGGCTTTCGTGCTTCGTGTCCTCTGGGTAAGACATGCTGGAAAAGCTGAAGCGAAGGAAGCTTGAAGTTCCATCTCAACATCAGCCGTACTTGTATGGATTCGAACTGTGAGTGGGCATGTGGAACACAAGATAAGAACCCAAAACATGACAACCACTTTCGGACATGGATCTGACATTCAATTCCGTCGATTGGGAGGTTACACGCCTTCAGGAACGATGTAAATGGCGGTTTCTCCAGATTGACGAAAAGGACCACATTCGTTTTGTCCGTTACCTCGCGGGCAGTCCCTATCGAGTGATAACTTTACTCATGGGCCATATGTTGTGAATTCTAGTTCTGCACTTACCGCACCGGGCATGTTTTCGATCGGGGTTACTTGATATTTGCTATGGGAAGCAAAGCCCGACCGGCGACCCCCTAATCACACCGACAGCTTTCAGTATATGTAGATTGTGACAGCTATGTAGAGTGATCAGACGTTGCGAGGAGATCTTATCAAATGAGTTAAAGTCGATCCTACACGACAGTGATGTTTGAGAGAAAACATCTCAGCGTTGGCATACTGGTGAAAGAACCAGAAGAATTCGAATCCCTAAGGGCTTGAGTCAATAAGACACAGAGAGTTCGAGATATGGAACGCTGACGTTGACATACGGTGCAAGGGAGTACCGAAGTATCACGAGGAGGAGATAGTAGAGGTAAATTGAGAAAGCAGCACACGACGATGGAGGTGTTCACATGGCAGATGTACTGTACGCATCAAAAATGAATGGAAGAAGCACAAGTTGCGTTGATTGCATGGCCATACTCGGTGCGACAATCCATTCCAAATAGCCGCAAACAATCCCACCTAACCTCCATTTATTTCTTCCTCCGAAATTGCTCTCGATTGCTCTCGCTTCATTATCGAATGTTATCTCTCAGGTTCTGTGTCTCTATCTGAGCCGCTTGTTGCCTAACACCTCTATAGCATAGATATGTTGAATCAATATCATTCTCCAAAAGTTTTCAATGGTCATTCATTCCGCGGCTCTATATTCGGTCCCCTGCTTCGCCTTAGTTGCCCCTTAACTTTGCTTATTCTTGGTGCATCATTTTGACATCTCTTACCTCCACAATGTCCTTCTTGCCAATGTCCATTGACAGGCCCCAGCAATGAGTCCGAAAGGTTGACTTTGAGATTGTGTGGCATGAGATTTACCGCGAGCGGTGACACTGGCGCAAAGTAGTCAGAGCAAACACATTCATTCTGGGCAAATCAGGTGCTCTTGACGGTCTCTGAGAACTCTGGACATACACCACGCACCGAACGTCGAAGCGGCATGAACCACATTATCTTGGCTGATAGTCTGGTCCTACACGACGATTATAATCAGTCGATGTGCTTCGACGTTGCCGGTTTTCATGTGTACTCACTCGTGAAGAGAAGAGGTCGCAGAATGCCCAGAGGTGCCCAGTGCATTCATAAGTCTTGAAGATCGTCGAATGTTTCCAGTGTGCTTACAATCACAGACCACTGACACTTTGCAACGCTGGGTCGAGCGCTAATCGCCTGGAAACATATGCATCCCTGGATCGTAATAACGTTGTGTTATCAAGTTGTAAAACATCCGAACTAGATTCCAGCTCAAAGAATACCATTCTTTTAATTGTTAAATTCAGATTCCTAGGGAGCGCTCTATTGAACAGGAACAAATCATTCGCAGAGAAGACGATAAATAGGACGATCTAACGATTGAAAAACAAACAACATGAGAAAGATCTGGAAGCGGGAAAAACCTAGATAAAAATAAACCTTTTTGATCCGATTCCTTGGCGACATGGTAGTGGACTTGGTGAACACATTTTGACGTGGAGTTTGCAAGGACTTTTTATCTTGTCGTGAGCACCTGGAGAACCACTGCAACCGAGTGTACATGTGGACCTCGATGGATAACAAAAATATGTAGACCTCCATGAATTAGCCTAACTCATGTGCCCTGATAGGAGTTCACGATGAGTGCTTGACCCTGAAGCTGAAGAGCTGCAGGCTCCGTTCCACCTGGCAGATGATGATGCAGAGCATACGATTTTGTGAATGCAAGCAGACGTGAATGGATGGAACCGGGTTGCTCGATTTCCGATATCAGGCTGTGAAACTGATACGGTTGAGACAGAAGGAGGTGCAGAAGGATGCAGGCTGGTCCAAGGCGCCTCCGTATCGAAATCAATCTTGGCGACGTCTGAAGAGGTCTGAACTCGTCATCTCTCGCCATTCGTGATCTAGTAGGAAAAGCGATCGTGTGCCTTCAGTTCGGGTAAAGAGCTGTCCATACTGATGCAAAATCTCGCAGAATGTCGGCATTTCATATTGCATTATCCTTTGTGGAACAGATGGGTCCGATTGTTCCCCGACGTCATCGTGCGGTCTGAATTTGGAACCATGATAAGAGAGGCCAAATGGCCGAACGAAAAACGGGGATGTGTGTTTGAGGAGGCTTGAGGCCGTGGAAGTGATGGTGTATCGGAACATCGGTTCTGCGTGCTCATTGCTATCAGCTGCTATCAGAGGGAAATAATGCGCGTCTCCAAACACCGAGCGATATCGACTCGGTGAACGTCTCGGTCGATTTTGAGGACATTTTAGCAGTGTTGAATACTTACTTTCAAGTGCAACTGAAGTCTGGAGATTGCCTCAAAGTCAGTTTGAGCCATATTCCCACGCCACGACAACGACGGCCCTGGTGGTTTGCACAACGTGTCATGCTTTTCCTGCTTACAGTTACACACAACCAATACCACCACCGCCACTACAGCACACGACCCCTTACGACAACTCGAAAAGCGAATTCAGCTGCATAAACGCGAACTTGGAGGACCATAGACACCTGAAAAAATCCTCATTGTGACGGCGCTATGGTCAGATATTCCAATCCTTCCTTCAATGTATGGCCTTGACCTTAGTTTCTTGTCGCAGTCGGCTTTGTTCAACTTCCAGTCGTTGTTGCTTGTCATCCTTTTGTTTATCTGCACTTGCACGTACCTGCGCGCTGTAGCGCCATGGATGGTTGATCGCAATAAAGTCGGGTATGTCAAATGAGTCTCGCGACGATAACCTCAAGGACTGAAATTGGTCGATAGGTTCCCTGGGCTGCTGTTCAAGGCCGCAAGAATAGGCATGTCGCCTCTCCATATTACTTCCAGGGCGTATTTTGACTCTGTTTCTTTCTAGGAGAACGGTTATCACCTTATGTCGGGCTGGCCTGTGTAGCCATGGCCGTTACAATCCTCTTTAAATGATTTTACACTATTAAAACACAGCAATATGGACAAACGAAAAATAATTAGGGATTCTCATGCATGCACCTCCACACCCTTTAACCAACCAACCAAACAATCAACTACTCGCTATCCGCCTTGTCCGCTTAGGATTCCGATTCTCGTCCTGCTCTCCTTCCTTCTCCGCATTGGTGTACAGAGCCGAAGTCGACCTTTGGGCAGTCCTCTCAACAATCGACGTCCCGTCCCGGAAGCGTGCTCGGAAGAGAACATTAGCGTTCGTGAACAAGCCCTCCTTCAACGACACGACGATGAACTGGGACCCCTTGAATCGCGTACGGAAGAGTTGCCCGATGTGTTGGGTGTGGGAGAGATCCAGAGCGGCGTCGATCTCGTCGAGGATGTACATCGGGGCGGGTTTAAATTGAAGAAGCGCCATGATGAGGGAAAGGGCGATAAGTGACCTATTAAACTGTCAATATACTTTTTCCACATCTTCATTCCCTTATCGAGAACGCACCGTTGTCCCCCACTCAGTTCTGTCAAGCTCTGTTTCCATACGGTACCGAGCTGCACCTTGACTTCTAAGCCTTCCATGAGATCTTGACCTTCCGGCGGCTGCAGCTTCGCGAAGTTTCCAGGCAAGAGCTCTGCGAAGATTCCTCCGAAGTCACTAGGAAATCGACATATGCTCAGTACGGCATGTATCAAAAGAAAAGGTACCACCACGTCCGACGTCCACTTACGTGCTGACTTTCTCCCATGTTTTCTGCAATGCGTCTCGTTTATACCGGTCGAGCTCCTCGATGGTCTCTTCGATTTTCTCTTTGTCTTTCTCGACGATGGACATGTTCTTCTTGAGCTCCGCCTCCCTCTTCTCGACACTGTCGATACAATATGAGCTGTCAACGACCTCATGAAGAAAGAACTCGCTTTTACCTGTCGATCATGTTCATGACTTTAGGATTGATCTTCTTCTTCATACCCTCCTGTGCCTTCTCCAGTTCCACGGCTTTCATTTGCAGGGACTGGTAATCGATAGAAGTAAAGTCATACTGAGTGCCCGGTTTTCCGAATTGACTATGTACAACCCAGGTGGTCAGATATCCCGAAAACATTTTTAAAAAAATCGACCACGTCCCCCACTCACTCTTTATCATGCAGGATCCAGGGGTTATTTTGCTCGAGTTTGGCGGCACCCGAGACGGCTTTGCCCACTTCAACGTTATGACTTTGGATGTCATGTTCTTTCGTCTTGATCTCGAGGTCCGAGTTTGTTATCACCGCCTTTTGGTCTTTGATACGACTGTTGAGCTCGTTTAATTCATCGTCAAATCGACTCAGCGTTGCCATTTCTTGCTGCAATTTCTCCTCGGCTTTAGCATGTTCGATCTATTCACAAATTTTGATAAAAAAAAAACAAAACATAGTCAGCCACGCGTCCATACGATGGTAGCCCCACATAACACGAAAGATAAGACGGAATGAAAATAATTCCGGAATGCACGCACCTCGTTCAGACCGACTTGATGACCAAGTTTCTCGAGATCTTTTTGGAGACTCCGGATCCCATCCTGTGCATCCTGGAGTTGTTCCTTCTCACCGGCGATGTCGCTTTCGAGTTGCTCTATAATCATTATAATACAAAAAAAGGTAGCATATGGTTCGCATGTCAGCAAAACGATTAATTTGATTCATTCATGTGGACGGAGCGGGGAAATAGAGATAGGGGATCACGCCCCGCCGTACCTAGATCCATTTTGACAGTCTGAAGCTCCTTCTGTTGTGTTTTGACTATGACCGCGTGTTTCTGTAATGCCGCCTTTTGTGCTGTGATGCTGACCTATGTAGATAGATATTGCATTCCATTAAGCCTTCTAGCGTAATGCGTGTGGTTTAAAAAAAAGGCGTACCTTCAACTCGTCGATCTTCCCTTCTTTGTTATTTTTAAACTCGTCCATATCACGCTCGAGCTTCTTGCATTCCTCTTTGGCATCTCTTTGTTTGTCTTTGGCAGCTTGGAGGGCCTGGCGCAGGTCTTCGATGGTCGATTTGACTTTTTCGACTTCCCCGGCGATCTAGGAAGAAGAATGTTAAAAATAAGGAAACACACATGTGGAAAAGACATATTGACAAGTCCAGGGGGGGAATAGGGGTTAGGAACTTACCAGAGAGGCATTACTTCCATTAACCTGTTCTTCGAGGAGCTTGAGTTCGTGTTGCTTTATCTCCAAGTCACGTGCTGTAAGTTTCCAGGTATTGCGAACGCCCTGCGATTTCTCGTCTTCTTTCATCAGCGCCTGCAGACGGTTCTGGGCCTCCCAGAATTTATTTTCGACGGAGAGAAGCTTTTGAACTTGGATGAGCGTATCCGATGTGCTCGGAGCGGATCCTCCACTCAGAGTCCCAGAAGGATCGTAGACGTCGCCTTCCAGTGTTACTGACTTGACTCCGACTTCCCTTGCGAACGTGACCTTCTTGGCGGTGTCGGCATCGTCGCAGATGAGTGTCTCGCCAAAGATATATGCGATGGCTTTGGCGACTTCCTCCTGATATCCAACGAGAGAAAGAGCGGAACGGACTTTTCCTGGCGCGAGGCGGTTGGCGGCATCGAGTTGCTATACACAAAGGAGGATGGAAATCAATCCTGGACTTTCAATAATTTGGCAAAGATTAGACTGACCTGGTTGGAAAGTGTACGGGCGCTGATTTTGGTTAATGGAATAAACGTGAACCGTTTCTTCATTCTCCCGTTTTTTATGAGGTCCTTGCCGACTTTCTCGTCCTCGATGACGACATTGAAAAGCCTGCCTCCGCCGGCAATTTCGAGAGCTGTGGCTTTGTTGTAGTGTTCTTGTGGTAGACTGATGAGCTGCGCTGCAACACCTTTCACTTTTCGGCGATCAAAGTTGGGTGTAGGGTCTTCATAATCGAAGTTGAGTCGTCCAATAGAAGATTTTACGCGTTCACGTTCCTGAAAGTCGAATATAAACGTTATGGAAAAGATTCGACTCGAAAAAACGATAGTAGCACATACCTCCCCAAGAGTCTTGACCAAGTTCCGCGCTTCTGTTATTTGTCTTTCTAGGTCTTGTTCTTTCTGAGCACTCCAACCCGTGTTGTTGGATTTGGCCTGCAGAGCTTCGACCGCAGCTTTCACGTTCTGGAGTTTCTTCATATTATCACCGGCTTCCTTAGCGAACGCCTTCATCTTGCTCTCGAGGTTGGCCAGTTCGTTCTCGCTCATGCCGAGCTTGGTGTTGCATTGCTTTTCCTCAGCAGCGCCTTGAGTGATGCGCATTTTAGCTTCGGCGAGCTGGCCCATATATCCACCACCCTTGTTCTTGGCGCCGCTAGATGAAAGTCCTGTAAGCAAGGTTTGTAACAGTTCTTCGTCTGAAGCAAGTTTGGTTTCAAGATCGGAGTGCTTCTCTTTGATTTTGGAAAATGCGTTGGAAATTTTTTCAACTTCTTTCGCTTTCTTGTTGTGTGTGGATTCAGACTGAAAAGGGGCGATTATGGATTATAAAAGATAAAACTGAGAATAAATTTTGGCGTACCTCTTCCAGCTGCGTCTTCAGCGCTCCGAGTTTCTTTTCTTCGTCTTTGATCGTGTCGACCTTGATCTCAGCCTGCGCGCGAATCTTGGCCAAATTTTTGCCCCGTTCCGCGACTTCTTCCTGCAGTTTCTTCAACTTTCCACCTTTGCTCATCTCTGCATCCCTCTTCTTCGTCACAGCATCTATCTCCTTCTCCGCTGCAACAATATCTTTCTCCGCCTTCTTCTTATTGGCCTTGATCTGCACAATCGCAGCCTCACACTCCTTGATCTCCTCCTGCTTTGTAACCGCCCGCCTCTTGAATTCTGTCCACTCGAACGCCCGTAATTTCCTCCCGACAATCTCCAATTCACTAACGGACTTTTGAAACTCCACATAAGAACGTTTCTCGGCGCGAAGTTTCTCGAGTTTGGGAGTGATTTCTTCTGCTAGAATATCCTTGAGTTCGTCGACTTTCTTCTCCTTCTTCCCCATTGTTTTCTTCGCTTTGTCCTTCTTTTCCTCGAACATACGAGTTCCAGCTGCTTCTTCGACCATGCCGAGAATTTCTTGGGGCCGCATGTTTAATACCTGGAAGGAGAGTTGATTAGGCGGAGAGAGACGTATAAACAGGAAACAATGTACTCACTTTAGTGATACGACCTTGCATAATCACGAAATTTGGATTGTTGATGTTTAGTTGAACAGACTGGAACATAGTCTGAATCGTGGCTTGCATGGATTTGTGACCGTTCAAGAGATACTTGGACACATTCGGCAGAGCGATCTGAAAGAAGAGTGAAAGGTGTAAGTACGCCTTGCTAATGGAGGGGAGCCCATCGAAGAGACTCATACCTGACGAGTGACGGTAATTTGTTTACAATCCTGCATTCCTGAGGGACTGTTCGCTCGATCAGAGTTGTCAAAGACGATAGTGACACTGGCTTTGGTGACTCCTGCTTGACCGCGTTTGTAAATGAGATCCTGCTGATTGGAGGCACGCATCTAGGCAGCAAAAAACGCGTCAAAATGGAGGTCCAACCGCATTAAAAATGAGGAAACGCACCTGGGACATGTTCGTGATGCCCAACACGAAACAAATCGCGTCGAGGATGTTGGATTTACCAGAGCCATTAAGGCCAGTGATGGCGTTGAAGGATGGATCCCATCCTGAGATTGTTGTTCGAACAGGGTATGATTTGAACCCTATATTGAGATGGAGTCAATAAAAGGACTGCTGAATGAGGAATTGGTGACTATACCGTCGATAATGAGCTCCTCTATTCGCATGTCGAGTGGCTTTGAGGAAAGGGTGGTGTGTTGGTTTAAAACGCGTCGGTAGTCATGTGCCTGTGTGATCAATAACGACGGATCAAAGCCCCCGATCACCGCGTTTTTACTTTATTAGCCAAAAAACAAATCTAAAAATATAACATCCTGATTCCTGGCCAAAAAGCACTTTGCCTCGAGACGCCCTCCCCCTCAGTTTGGGTGGCGGCGGAGTGTCTCAAAACACCGTCTTAGATGTTTTAGAAAGAGATATTGGCTACGCTGCCTACTAATTTAGGAGTCTTCAGCAAGCCGGTTAAGGGAGGTGCTCACCGGCCAAACAGCGGCACAAGTGTAAATATGGAAGGGAGAAGCCGAAATTTGGCCGGAGCTATTGTGATGGGGTGAAAGGGAGAGGCAGAGGTTGTCAGAAAACCACAACGTCGATGGATAATTATGGATGCTCCCAGACGATATCCCCTTTCTCATCGAAACCAGTCCCAATGTGATCAGCCCAATTGTGCTGGTGACCGACGCAGTGACGACTCGTTGTCCATATTTGAACATCGATCGAGCCAATTTATATATTGGCGACTCCATTTGAAATATAACAGTAACGTCGAAGACCCCGCTCGACCATGTTGGTACAAAAGAATTATAATTCGACCGCCTCCGCCCTTTGACCTTGGAGTCACCCCTTCTTCCTCTTCTCTCAACTTGGTCGTCCTGTTTTTTTTTTCTCTCGAATGCCCCCAATCAACCCCTTTACCATCACGTATGACGATGAAGACTTGACCGAAATCGAGTCTAGCGACGACGAGGATCCGCCCCCGCCACCATCGCCCATCAACATTGCTCCAGCCAGGGCCAAATCAACCAGGCCATCGACCCAGACCGCAACAGAGAAGAGTCGAGCTCGGGGCGGTCTTCAGAACGTAGCGCCCGCTCTCAAACCCTACCGATCCACCACCTATTCAACCGCTTCACTGAATGGTAATTTGTCCCTTTGATGTCTTCCCCATAGTCCACTTGTGCTCAAAACAACAACATTAGAATGGATTTCAGCTGGCCTTCTTGATTTAGACGCCGAATATCAAAGAGGTCTGTCTTTTTTGCATCACCTTCCTTTGTGTTTAAAACCAAAATTCATCGTCCTTGCAGGCATCGTTTGGAACGACCAGAAACAAATTGGCCTCATTGATTCCATCTTCCGCAATTACTACATTCCACCTATTGTGTTTAGTAAGTTCCAGTGCTTTCTCGAGTTCTTCCCTTTGAGACTTATTGCCTTCTAGCCGTTATCCAAACAGACGATGGAAATGAAAAACGCGTATGCATAGATGGGAAACAGAGGTTGACCTCTATTCGTCGGTATGTTCCTTCGCGTCTCTTGTCCAACGCTAAATCCACTAACACTTGACAGGTTCATTCTGGGAGAGGTTAGTTTCTGACTTGTCTTTTCATGGCCCAGCTCAACTCCTTTCTCTGTTTCGGAATCGCTGTCTTTCATAGATTCCCTGTCAGTGTCTCTCAGTCTATTGCTCAACTTTCTTATACTGACATAGTCTTAATTTCCAAATGCAGATAAAGATGTGTACGATATATTCCCCTTTGACACCTTTACGTCCGAAGTAACTGATTTTTGACATTGCAGCACTACAAATCGTAAAACCTGGTATACGTCAGCTGCTGGTGCAAGACGAAAGCTCATCTCAACCGCGATGCAAAATACGTTCAAGAACAAACAGATAACCTGCTCCGAATATGATTCCGTCACACAGGAACAAGAACGGGAAATCTTTCAGGTATTCCGTTCCCCCTGTCTTTATAGCCGAGAGAGGATCAATGACGTCTCTCATTTATAGCGTGTCCAAATGGGAATGACCCTTGTCCCTGCGGGTCCGTAAACTTTGCCTTTCATAAAACTTTGCTTTATTTTTTAACTTCTTTCTCTCATCGGCAGATCGGTTACCCGCAATAAACGGTCCGTACGCTGATCTTGTGCGTGGTTTGCGCCGAAGGATCGAAAGTACCGATGGATTTGGGGCATACCATAATTGGGGCGAAGCTCGAGGAAGGGATTTTCAGGCGCTGACCCAGATCGTCTATCTGATGTCCCATGGCACCGAACCCAAAAAATCCGAGCCGACGGCCATGCGTCTCGAAGCGTTTTTGAGTCAAGCAGGCGTCGACGTCAGCGCTTTGGAACAAAACGCTCAACAAGTCCTCGATATCTTCATTCGCATCGCACAACATCCTACTCTGTCCAAACCCCTCCAAGGCGAATTAGCTCCTCTTGAATTCGTGATGGCGTTTTACCTCATATTCACCTATCGTGGCACTCTCGTGGATCCTCAACTGTCGGCGGCTATCCACCACATGCGCCAAAAGTTCCGCGAAGTCGCTCCGAATCGCAAAGTCAATACAACGGTGTTCAAGTCTATTTTGAACTTTGTGTTGGTGCATGTGCGGAAGTTGAAGTTGAACATCCCTGTTGATTTTTCGGCCTACGAGACTAAAGCAGACCCTTCGAAATCGTCCATTTCCCGCGTCAACAAACGGAAGAATGCTGAACGCGAGCAGGACGATAGTGATGCCGATTATATTATCCCTGTCAAGAAGAAAGCAACTCCTGCGCCGAAGTCAGAGTCCAAGACTCCTGCCCCTGTTGCATCGGGTTCCCAAACTTCGAAGGCGCCACCATCACGCTTGAAGCTCGAAAGTCGAATGGCATCGAAGAATAGCGCCAAGACCACGATCCGGAAAACATCGACGGCCAAGAAGACAAACTCTGCTCCAGTTCGCAAACCATCCGTTGCTTCATCCGTTTCGAGTTCCGCCTCTATACCTTTGGCCAAAGTCGTCAAACCTTCGTATCCATCCAACTTGCCTTCTTCTCGGAAGAACAGTCTTGGTTGTTCAGAGGAGTTTGGCGCACAGTCCGTGTCCACTGCCGGGGCGGCCGCCTCTTCAACTTCAACTTCACTTGCCATGAATCCGAACGTCACATCAGGTCCTTCTGCTTCGGCTCCAGCCAGGCGGTTTCCTCTTCCTGGAAGATCTCCCTCCGTTCCTTCGCCCTTTATCCCGAATTTTTCACCCCAATTTACCTCGGGGCAACAACCCAACATGATCAACGCTGGAAACGCAGCAGAAACCATACTTTCCTCTGCTCAAAGCAGATTGGGCGCACCCACACCGAATCTAAGAGACCCAAGATTACGGTCGGCGTCGTCACTCTCGGTGACTATTCCATCATCTGTGGATCCAGTGGATATGGGAGAATCGTCGTATTCCTCTGTGACGCCGACCGCTACCCCCGTCACTCGCCCCAAACTTCCGAATTTCACAAGGATAAATGTGGTTAACGCTAATGACTTCGGCGCTGGGTCGAAAGCAGCGATAGCAGGAATGAATTCGCGACCACCCGTCACGGGCCCGGGCCAGACAGGTTTACAGCAGCAACAGCAACCTTCCCAGCCCCAGCCCCAGCAGCAGCAACAACAACAACACTCCACCCCTGCTCCACCAAATAAATCTCTGACTCATTTGCTCGGAGTCGTTCAACCCCCAACTCGAGATCCTCGAATCAGACCACCCGCTCTCCGTCAAGACCAAGACCAAGGAGCGGCACGTTTACCGACCCCGGCAGCTTCTCCTCAGATTCTTGACCGGCAACTGTCCATGCTTTCGTTGTCGTCACGGTCCGACCAATGTCCCAGTGGAGGAGGAGCACCGCGAGCGAGTACTGCGAATGCGAATCCTGCGACACCAGATTTAGGGTTAGCGCAACAACCTCCGCTTAAACGTATGCGCCCGTCTCCACCTTATCCTGGGTCAGGGAACCAATCTTGAAGAATTATCGTGCTGTTTTTTTGTTCTCTGTTTCTATCTGCCATGGCTTTTTTTTGTGTCCCTTCCATCCTTCATATTTCTCTCTTTCTCTTGATCAATCACTCCACTGTCTACTTTGTCGTACTATATCTTGCAATTTTTCTTTTTTTTTTTTTCGTTATCATCATCCTGACTGCATCTTGCATTGAACACCCACGTCGTCTGTATCCAACTGTATCATGTTTCTTTCCTTTTTCTGCTTTTCGGCGTGCCCCTGCTTGTGCATCCCCAGACACAGTATAACATTACCCTCCGGCGTCTTCATGATCTTCTATCTTCCAGTGGGAGTTCGTGAATTTTTTATTTTATCTTTTTCAATAATTCAATTGTTACGATAACGATACCATACCATACTCATGACCGCAACTGCCATTGCGATTTCTTGGATCCTGCATGATATTTTGGCCTTTTTTTTTTTGGCAGCCACTGGCATTTTTGCATCTTCTTAGTTCTATACACGCGAGCGATATGATAAATTTATGAAAAATGTGCATAATGTTATATAACAGATATTGCTTGGATATTGCTGAGTATTACTATCCGCGCAAACAGGCGTCTCCTTCGAAAAAAGCGCGTGACGTCATACAAATAAATTAGCCTGTCTATTAATAGAGTCAATAGACCTGCAATAGATCTAGATCTAGACATGGGCACATCGTCAGTAGACAACGGGCAGCATCTCCAATATGTTCAAGTGTGTCCGTTCATTATGGTATAAAAGTGATTGGGAAAGGGTATATGTACAATAAGAAAGAATGCCAGTATAATATTAAGATGTGTATGCAAAAGACGAAATAAATCAAAATCAATCAACCAGGCTCCGTTGAACCTCCGATGGATGCGACTGTAAAGTGTAGACGAGAAATGATGTGACGTGGTCTGCCATATACTCAAGCGCTGAAAGCGCTCAACCACGCTGAAGATAAATGTGAAAAGTCAATCAGAACGATGCGGTTTAAGAATTTGTTAAGAATTCATCAAGAATTCATGAACTTCGGGAATTGCTCACATTCTCCAATATTGGCAGGTCCCATGAATGGCTCGATGCCGTCTAAAGTGACCTCGGAGCTTCCAACAGGCAGTGCGTCGGTTTGTCGGTCGAGCGGCGCAGACGTGCCACCTCCCGCGTCACTGGCAACTGCCAATGGCAGGATATCCGTACGGCAGACCGCCGTCACTGATACTAGCATCACTGGCAGGGTCTGAAACAATTGGTGAACCCATCACACTGGCAGGAAAATCTTGATAGCTGAGGCTGAGGGCAGGGTGAATTATAGAGCTGGAAGACTGTCGCACCTGGTATAATGGGACTGGCAAAAGCGAACGCAGCGAGGGTAACGAGTGTGAGAATGAGTTTGGTAAACATATCTGAAATCGGGTTGAAGGAGTGGACTGGGAAAGAGAGAAACTTGTCAAAAAAATTTGAGGGCCCAGGGGTATTTATAAAGACACAACGCAGTCAGCCGCATGCCTCCTTTTTCTGTCCTGAAAGAGGAACATACGAGGTCCACAAACTTGCCAGCCTCAATGTTACTATTATTAGGATACAGTGGTGCAGGGACTTGGAGCGAACGATCCTTCGTCTTTAATTTCTCAGCGGGAAGAGGTTTTAGTGTTGAATTGGTGGGGAATGCCAATCAACTTTCCTTCAAAATATACTATGGGTTTGCAATCTTGATGGAAAGCCTGTATTAGAAAGAGCTGGGATGAGTGCGATGTGTATTGGGTAAAGGAACTGCAAACGGGCGACAATGACTCGGAATACATGTGTGCGGTGAAAACCAGTACTAGGTACAGTACTGCAGATATCGTCGTCAAATCTTGGGAAGTGGAAACTCGTCGCATGGTAAAAGCATGGTGAGGCTGAAGTACAGCCGGAGAGTACTTGTGGAGTTCACCAAACACCGAGCCTTGTACTGTGTCAATGATTAGTAGAGGAAGCGACTTGCATCTCAAACGAAGTCAAAACAAAAAAAACTCACCCCTCCCAAAGATCGGACCTGTGTTTTCTAAAGGAAAGCGATACAGGAAGGTTTGTTTTGCTTCAACAGCGCAATAGCTTGTTTGATTTTCTCCACAGCGTCCGGAGGAAGTGGGAGGCCTCCCACCGTGGGCGAGAGCAGGATTTCCTGCAAAGTGGCTATCTCCGAAGCGTTGTCTCCACCATCTTGTCTTTTCTGGAAAGGATACCCTGCGATCGGCGAGGACCCTGGTGTGCGAGTCAAAGTTGATTAGGCTGTCTCTCGGAGAGAAAAAAAAAAAAGAAAGAGGGCGTTACCGTCACCGATACCGAGGAGTCCAGCCAGAAAATCTGGGGTGAGTTGGTTCACCTCCGAGTCGCTCTGCTCTGGTACGGGCATGCCGCATACGCCTTGAAAGGCGGCGCCTAACGCAATGACGGCGATGAGGAGTTTGAACATTGCAATTTTTTGATGCAACAGGTGTAAAAATTAAACAGTAGGGTTTGGAAAACATCCCCCAGTTGCGGGTGAATATTTATACCTTTCTGAAGACCTTCATGAACAGCGAAAATTCAGGCATGAAATGTCTATAAGTGGAAACGGCTTGGGGATGGGCGACTAGAGGCATCTAAATTAGCCAAATATATTGGGCCTTGTGTTATGTCATCGCCTATGAACGCTTCTTTAGCCCACAATGGCAGACTAACTAAGAGAGACTTTCAACTTACGGTGTAAGGATAGACATATCAAACTCATGAAAAACAACACCAGATACGACTATTTTGAAATAAGTTTCCGGTTCAGTTAAGATCTCCGCGTAAATTCCATGACCTAACTGTATGATGGTTTAAAAAAATCAGACTTGTAGGAGATACTAAAGGGAAGAGACAAGACACATACTTAAAATTAACACTACCGCATTAAGCGATGTAGCGTATATCTGTTCTGCACTGTGTACATTTCCAGGTCTCGACCTCAGACTCTGACGGAAATGGAGGGCATCAAATTGAGAGCAACGAAGCCTTCTCGAGGAGGCACACAAGTTTGCCTTGTTGCTGCTTGAATGTCCAAGTTGATATGAGGTCCAAAGAATGCCGCAGTTATCTGTTCCCATACTGTTTTAAACTTTGAGTTACCGAATTATATTCCAAGATCACTACATTCACGTTCTGAAAGATACATAGCCGATAGATCATAGGTATTCCAAAGTTCCAGATAATGATTCTTTTTCTTTTGATGCTTTTGTTGAATATAACTGCCATCGTGTAGGTGAGTCATTTAGTCAAAAGCATTTTGTCAGAATACCAACACATACCACGGACTTCTTGATCACGAAGGTTTCATGATCACGTATATGTGACAGCAAGACGCCCAACAATATAATCACCAGCATTGACAGGAGGATATTTCGCCACGTCTCCGCAGTTCGGCAAACAGGACACCTCTGTTGAGAAATTGGGATTGCAGAAGAACGCAATGGATTGGCGTTTGGGAGTTTCGACTTCGGTGTCGCTGACTTTCAGGGCGGCGGGTGCTACTACACGGTGGAGTGTCGATCGAAGAACATCATTGCTCCAGCGTGCTAGAAGGTCGCCGACATTGACGACTATTGTGTCAGGCTAGAAGAACACATGAGAAAATGATCCAGGAATAAATTTGCTTGAAAAAATTCTTACTATAGGTGTTGCTGGAATAAATTCGCCGGTATGTGGATTTTGGACTTCCAGCCCACCGACAGAATCTTGGAATAGCAGAGTTAACGTTCCATAGTCTGTGCTTGACGGAAGTTCGATTGAGTCCTCTGATAAGCACAAATAATTCATAGGACCGACCGCTGTGAGCACCAGCTCTTGCCTGTCCTTCGCCCTTCAAAAGGGAGGATTTAATGGAAGGATACGATAAGAGTCTCAGGTTGTGACATTTCTCGTCGATTTTGTCGTCAAAGAAGTTTTCCTTGAGATCCAAACCAAGAGCGATTGAACGCATTACATGAACATGGACTTCGTGGCAGGTCTGAAATGCATTGTCAAGTTCAAGACCCAAGATACTCAATAGGTGAATACGGACCTCGTAAAAATCCAACATATGTTGCTTGAAACCAGGAGCAACACTTTCAGATGGCCACTGATTCTTCCATGTCGAGTCCCAATCTCTGCCAATTTCCATGGTTTCTTTACAGTCTGGGGCCTTTTCCCGCAGGGCAGCTATTTCGTCAGGATCCGCAGATTGTGTAACACGTTCCCTTCCGATCTCGACGTATCCACGATTGGAGCGAGGGTCTTCCCAGGCAAGTTGTCTCTTCAATGAATGTTCAAACAAGTCCCTTTCGAGATAGAAATTGCTCTGACCTTGACATCCGAAGGAAGTGCAAAGAATTCTGCACTCTATTGGGCACAGGATGGATCAAAACAAGATGGGTCCTGAGGGCTTGAGGTTTGTAGACCCACCTTTCGGAAAGTACTCTGGATTTCGGCTAGCAAACGAAATGTCGAGTTAGAACGTGGTGGGAGAGCAGTTCGATGAACATACCGGGGGGTATACCATGGTTATAGAGATACAGGAATCCACTCTCTTTGAAAGCAGCTACAATGTTTTTGGCCGTTTCCTTCTTTTCCGCAGGAGACGATGGATTGCGTATTTTAGCAAAGTCGATGGTTGGGATGCTAAATGAAGCGTTTGCACGCAGAAGGGTAGATGAAAAAGGGCGTTTTGCGACCGTTGAACGGACAAGTACGTTGAATCTGAGATTGAACATGGTTGTCCAAAGACAAGAAGTCGATAACACGAGAAGCTTTCAATTGACGTGAAGATAAGGCGCTCCAGGTACCAGTAGCGAGTCTCAGGGGTCTGGAGTCTGGACTGCCATTATTACTGTTTGCAGAACGAGGTAAAGAGAGGCAGAAAAGGTCAAGAAAACAAGACAATTCATTCTTCGTCGTGTTGTCTTACCTGAAACCTTGAAAGATCGTTTACACAAATAGACTGTCGGTACGGTACATATAGGAAGATATCCTGATTCTGAATCCGCGTAATATTACTAAAACGAGGACGATCTACATGCATAATTTCAATTCTATGACCACCATTCAGCTCATTCTCTTCCTCGATGCATCCTCTCTGGCCTGGCTTGAGCCCGAAAGTTGACGCCAACTCGACGCGAGAAGTTTGATGTTACTAGCCGATGAATTCAGGGCTAATGTCGGACCGAAAACATTTCCCTGTTTCTAAGGCTGCCATACCGTTGTTATGACTCTGAGTGGAATTACAGGTGCTCACTGCTCAGCTAACACACTTTCGTTCATTTCTTACTCATCCCCTTCCTGTCTTTACTTTCTCCTCTTTTAAAAGCGGTCCTTTCGCATTACCTACCCGCAAATTTCCAAGCCCATGACTTTCCTCAATCGCCGGCGGTCTCTCCAAGCATTTCACGACATAGACGAGAAAGAACCTAAGCCCAAGCTGAATCCATCTGCCGCTGCTGTTGAAAATGTCCCTCAGAAAAGGGGCCGCAATAAAAGCACGGCCGCCAGCCATCTTATTAAACGGGTCTCAGCAATTTTCGCGACGCGCAAGAAGTCACCTCCAAGTTTGACACTCGTCGATAATTCTTTGAGCAGCAATTCAAGACCCCGTTCGTTTTCCTCGTCTCAGGCATCTCTGGATTCTGAGGATGACATTCGACGGCCAAGTGGTCTGGGAAGTGCAGTGTCATTGCGGTCCAACCAGTCACTTCCACCCTCGCCATTTTCGTCCGGTTTTCAAGACGCGAGTTGTGTGTTCAATGCCTTTGCACCTGGAGAGGCGCCACGAACTAGAGCCGTCAGCTCACCCAATCTCCTGACGTCGTTCGACTCAAAAATCCAGGCCAAAATCAGAGCAAGACGCGCTTCCATTGCCCCGAGTCCTACCACCGAAAGCACACCTATCTCTAGGCCAGGGAAATCTCCAATACATGTGCCGGAAGAAATCCTTTGTCTCATATTTTTCTACCTTCCTCGGCAAGACGTGGTTTCGTATGCCACAGTCTCTCGCACATTCGCGTCTGCTGCTCGTACGACCTTGTACTCCAACATCGACTTCGATTCCATCTCCCCATCCCATTCGGAAATCCTGATCGCCCACCTAGCGTCGCGAAGGGATTTGACAGATTTGGTTACAACCTTCATTTGTCGAAAATGGCCACCATTTTTCGTAACAGAGTCACATGGCGACACCACCCAGAATAAACGGATAATCAAGCACCAAGATGCCCTATTGACAGCGACTTTTACTCTCGCTATTGAACGAATGTCCAATCTTCGTTCACTTACACTCCCATCTTTTGACATATCACTCCTTTCCCACCACTCCGCATTTGGTCTCACAAACCTGACTTTCTTGAATCACAACTCTTCGGAAGCGGAGACACAGGCCATGGTCGCATGGTTGGATCGCCAATCCAACATTACATGTCTACGGTTAACGAACTTGGAAGATACCATTATGAAATTGACAGATTCACCCCATTCTGAAGATACCCATACACATCTAACACCTCTCAGCCCATTTCTAACACCGCCTAACCTATCGCCGCACGCTTCGCCTTGTCCATCTCCACGATCAACCCAGTTCCTTCTGTCGCCTTTCCCATCAAAAGCGACAGATATATCGGCTCTTCCGACGGTGCTTCCGCACCTCACAGTCCTCCATGCAACACCAGCGTTGGTGATGTCACTTTTAAATTCAGTGGAACCGACTCCTTTACGACCGCTGAGATCAGTCACTCTCAATATTAACACTACATTATACTGCGGTCTGAGACCAGCTGCTCTCATGGGCTCTCTTCGGGGGATCGATCACCTGGCCCTACGTTTCATGCAAACTATTGACAAGCGGTCTCTGGAAAAGGTTCTAGGAGCTGCAGGAGCTTGTTTGGGATCCGTGCACAAGATTGCTTCCGGATTCGACTCCAACGGAACCTCCAGTAGTAAGCTCTCTGGCCTTGTGTCATTGGAAATCTCTTTTCAGCATGCTGCGGCTCCGCAGTCTGGCAGGGACGAGGTCAGTCCCTTTTTTTTAAAAAAATTCTCCTAAACAGAACGACATTTAACCATCTTTTGTTTTTGCTTCTTACTTAGGCTTTATACAAAAGTCTTCATTCGTCTTTGGCGCGGTATAAGAAACTTTCTTCTCTCAGACTATTCATCGAGTCCGACTCGAACTCGCCAGATATTCTCCAGACAGAAGCAGCAGCGCTTCCATCCGCAGCAGAGTCCATTCTCATCGAGTCCTGGGTCAAATTGTGCCCCACACTGGAAACAGTGACTTTGTTCTCGGGCGCACGATGGCGACAAGAGGTCTCCTCGGTGCCGAAACCAAAAGAACGAAAAGCGTTCAAATTCCCCTAATCCATGAAAAATTCAAGGTTTTCTAAACATACCCCGGATTTTTATCTATACGTATACCTATAGTACAATTGTCTTATACATACTCTCGTTACAGTGTCCCTTCCTGTTCAGGGCCTGAATTGTCGTTCTTTCGCTCCCTCGTCTTTAGTACTTATTGCTATCCTTCAAATATCTGTGGATACCTTTCAGATTCCTTCTTTGTTCGATTTATACCTCTCTTTCTTCTTTCCTGTACATAACTTCAAATGTTTGCGTATCTACACTGTACATTACTACCATAGCCTTTTATAATACCGTTACGCTACTGTCGAATATGTTCTATATTTTTTGTGTGTCCTTCGGATTGCTTCTGTACACCATAGTACACACAAGCCTCGATACATTTGGCAATAAGTAGCAAATTCCATATATTATCAATACAAACCGTTCCTTCCAAACAATAGACACGACAACCCTCTACTCTAACGTGATATACAAATGTTTCGAAGTCAAGAGCGCCTTCGCACCCGGCACGACCACGATCGTCTGCGTATTATCAATGATCATCGCCGGTCCCTCCACCACATCCCCAACCTCCAAGTTGTCAAGCAGGAAAACAGGCGTGTCGTCCACCCTGCCGATCTTGTCAAAGTAGACGCTGTGTCTCGAATCGACCTTGGCGTGGTGGTCGTGAGCGACGGTGTTGGTGGACAGTTGCTCCACTTCGGCGTACACGGACTGTCCCAACGAGTCGAATGTCTTGCCGATTCCACGGACCTGTGAAAGGATATCAAAGATAAGTCAGTAATTGTAATTGTAAAAAAACAAAATTGGGTGTTCATGACGATGGGTCTGGCAACTGAGAGGTGATGGATGGATAAAACAAACAGAAAGACAGACCTTGATATCATCAACGATGATGCTCTTCGTGTCCAACAAGAACCCAAACTCCGACTTATATATCCTCTGAAACGCAGCCTCGAAGTCCTCATCCCCATTCCCGTCTCCAGCGATCGGGAGGACCATCAACGCCGTGTCCGTGCCCTCAAATCGCATATTAAGCATGCGTTCGATATGGATCCGATGGTCTTCGAACCCTTGGTTTTGTAATTCCGCGTGGACATCCTTGGTGAGCTTGTCGAGCCGGGATTTGAGGATGGGGATGTTTTGAGGGGTGTAGAAGGTGGAGCAGGGTTCTTGGAGCTCGAAGGCGCTATATGTAGTGCGTGCGTCAAAGTCGGTTTAAGAACGAGAATACAACGTGGTATATACGAACCGATCAGCCAGAGCGAGACCGTATGCGGAGAGGATGGAACTATATCGATGAATCAAGATAGTCTTTATTCCCAAAAGACTAGCAATCTCGCAGGCGTGCTGTCCTCCAGCACCGCCGAAGCTCGCTAATCTGTGAGTACGTCTAAGTTAGAAAAAACGCTGCCTGGATCGTAGCAAGAGCGTACGTGTGTTTGGAGGTGGCATGCCCTCTGGCCTCTGTTAGGGCGCGAATAGGACGACACATAGTCTCGTTGGCCACTTTGATAAACCTTGAAATGAATCAGCATACAACTAGGTGGACAGATTGAAGTTCATGCGTACCCGTAAACGATTTCATCCAATGAAAGTTTTTTCTCTTGACCCGCATTGATCTCCTCTGCTAGTGCTTCGAATGCAGTCCGTGAAGCCTCGACATCCAAAGGTTCCTTTTCCGACTTGCCGAAGATCTTTGGGAAATAATCTGTGATGAGCCTTCCAAGAAGGAGGTTGGCGTCTGTGACAGCTAGAGGCCCTCCTTTGCTGTATCACACATTAGATTTTGGGGATGAAGAAAAATGAAAGGTGACGACACGAACCGATAACACGCAGGTCCAGGTTGTGCCCCTGCACTCTCTGGTCCAGCAAGAAAGAGGCCGTTCCGGAAGGTGAGACAGGACCCTCCACCTGCTGCGACGGTGTTGATGTCGAGTTGTGGCGATTGGATTGTGACGCCTGCTGTTGTGGTTTCGTAAACCACTTCATATCGACCATCGAAGCGTGAAACATCTGTTGACGTTCCGCCAACGTCCAGCCTATGCAGAAAAAGGAAAGGATGAATATTTGGCTGTCGCAAGAGTCTGAAGGGGATACTAACCCAATGATTGGATGTTTCAGTTTTTCGTCCCAGCTTGTCAGGGCATAACCGACCACGCCGCCTGCTGGGCCGCTGAGAATGCTTTTCAATCCCGAAAAGTTGTTGAGGTCGAGAAGTCCACCATCGCTGCCCATGAACTCGACTCGCGGGCTGCGAAGTCGCCCATCTTTCAATTTACTGTCGAAGCCTGAGAAGAATCCGTCCAGATATTCTCGTAGGATGGGAGTAAGATACGCGTCTGCGGTGGAAGATACGCCGCGGGGCACCATCTTTATCATTGGAAGAAGTTGTGCAGACTCGGATACGTGGGTGAACCCGACTTTCCGTGCGATGTCACCAATGATGCGCTCGTGTTCTGGGAAGGTATAGGAATGGACCAGGACTATTGCTAAAGAGCGATAACCTTCATCGTACAATTTCTTCAGATCCTGCTCCACTTTTACGGGATCTGGCGAGCATTTGTCAATTTAGAGTTCAAGCAGTTCAAAGGACGGTCAGTTAGTTACCAGGTCTCTTCATGATCCGAACCGCCTCTCCAGACACGCCTCTGACTATCTCACCTGGTCCTTCAGCGTCGCCCTGACCGTCCCAGCCTTTCCCTCGATAGCCTCTGACGACCTTGCCTTCATGGTCAAATTGAACGGCATGTTCTTCTGCCTTGGGATCTGAGGTATAACCAACTAGAGTGACTCGCTCATCTGCTTCTATTACTGTCGAATACAGAGGTGGAGGTCTTCGGATGTTCAGATCGAATATTTTAGGACGCGACTGGTTGCCGATAAGGAGAAGATCCTTGAATCCTTTGGTGATAACCAAAGCGTGTTTATGCCCCTTGCGTTCGAGTAAAGCGTTCGTGGCGACTGTTGTTGAAAGACGTACATAATCTATTTTGTTCTATGAGTCTTCGAACGAAGAACGGGGGTTGACGGAGAGAAAGAGGTACTCACCGATCTTGTCAGTTTCAAGGATAGAACCTCTGGGAATGCTTCGGCCGGTGACGACCTCCAAGACCCGACGAATCCCCTCTGTTGGAGCGTCTGCGTAGTTTCCAGGATCTTGCGATACTAGCGAGAGGAAAAATTCGAACAGGTATGTCTGGGGGGAAGCCGGATAGGACTAACATAGTTTCACAACCAATTCTTTCCTTTCGTTGGGGTTTTTTGGGTCAACATAGGATCTGTACGAAAAGTGGATGCAGCAACAGAAAGAGAAAGAAACGAGAGAACGCACGCATGAACGTCGCAAAAGGTTCCACCTCTATCAGCGCAGATGCGAATGGAACGGTCCGGTACAACATCAGACATTACGATAAGTAGGTCCGTTTTGAAAGAATACTGGCAAGAGTGTATGTGTGGGTCCACCTAGTGGGTTGGAAATCGGTGAACCCGATGGCGTCCTTTTGAGTGAATGGAGCGCAATCATTGGCCTATTTTGGAGAGAGATTCGGAAACCGTACGGAACCCACCAAGCCGGGCCCAATCGCACCGCGGATTCAAAATTACCGCTGGATTACCGGTATGGTCTGGAAACTGCAGAAATTTATTGAAGAATGGGTGAACGGTGAGGAAGTTAGGTAGAATGTACGCTGATCATTTTCCGAGGGCATTCCGCAAACCGATGAACGAACTGAGCAAGGACGCAAAATGAGATTTGTTGGTTGAGGCAAGGTTAAGGTTCAGCTGATTACAGCACTCTAAATTTAGAACGCAGACCCTCTTGCTCTTTGCTTCCTCTCCGGCCACAGGATAATTGCGATAATATCAGAGGTTGACGTTGAGCTTGAAATGTCTAAGCGAAAGTACAGCAAAATATAATCTTTAGTACAAGCGTCTGGGTCAGCGATCCAAGTGTCATCATGTGGCGCAGGCGGACCACGACAGATTGCCATGATGATGGCGTTATACAAGCCCGCTCTGAGGATGACTACATAGAACGGTAGTCAGATGTTGGCCAGATGAAGTGTTCTAGCCAACATAAATCCATTTCAACCGTTTCAGCCGTAGACCTGCGAAAGGAAATGAACGCGGGTGACAAACGATTGTCACTTACACTTCTTGCCAGGGAATCGAGACTAAGAAACCTTTGATACAGACGCGATATCCGAGAAATATGAACTGGAGCACCCAAAGCCATGAATTGAACTACATAAAATTGAGCGGCACCCACTGCACATTTTCACCAACGGCGATAGGGGCTTTGTGTCGTCATCGACTGACATAAACTCGAATCAGGCAATATATTCTCACGATCCAGACAGACAACACAGCGACCTGGAAAGCCGCGGCGAAGTTCGAACCTCCCAAGTTTTTCACATTTGGAGACCTATCTCAGGTTATGCGTCCTAAGTGTGCGCCCTCAACATATTCACTCATTCTTGCGTGCTCATCAATGCCTAGGGAACTTCTATTTAAACAAAGACCCATCTTCTACCCCGCGGTAAACATGTCGTTCATCCATAGCAACGCGCTGTATTCTCGTCTTCACTTTATGTGACCAGAAACACTTGAGTATCCCTGTCTCATACCCCCAGCAAAATTTTGACTATGCTCACGAGGTGAGCAAAAAAGACTTGGGTAGATTTATTCAGTGAGACTGATTCTATTAATTCTGCTATCTTCTAGTAGTTGCTATCGAACTTTAGGCTATTGAGACTTTCTGTTCCAACATGTTACCTGCGTCCAAGGTGCCAACCCATACGTTTCAACCGACGACTAGTCCAAATTTATGTCGGAGGAGAGTGGCATGAAATGCAATCAACGCTGTAATTCCCGTCACCCTATATTTAGAAGGCTTCTATCACGACCTTTACTGTCCTCAAAAACGAAGCGTAACGGAACTCCTGGCTCATTACTACCCTTTCCCTTTTCCAAGTCACCTTCACGCTCGTATTCCACACTCACCCTTCGGGCGCCTTTGTCCGTTCAGACTTATTCATGGAAGATAAAATACCGTTCGAATTATGGCTGAAGATCCTCTCCTACCTTCCTCAAAGTTACAAGCGGAAGATGATTGGCGTAAACCGCTCGCTCTTCGAGTATGCGATGGATGAGGTCTTCAGGAAACTTACACTCGCCGCGGATGATGAAAGGGCACTGTTTATGATTACTCGGCTGCAGTAAGCTTCGTTTTCAATTGACTTTCGAATCGCGCTCATGGGCATTTATGCCAATCCTAAAAGGGATGAGAACGTCGCCGGACGCGTGAATTGCCTTACAATACGGCTTTCCTCCATCCCAGGCTCTCAGAGGCAAAGTTATGTGGAGGACCTTGGCCGAACACCGAAAACCTGGAAACACAAATTCTTTTGGTTCTTAAAATCCAAAGAATCCAAGATGGTACTGGGACGAATTCACCGCTTCAGCGAACAATGGGATCTAAATGACATGTTCTGGTCCTTTGCGGAGCGAAGTATTGTGCTTTGCACCAACGCTCAGGAGCTACATATCGTCTTGGACTCTAAAGGATCTCAAATCCCACAATCCTTCAAATCATTCTTTCATTCCATTTGGCTTCCGGGATCCATCTTACCTGGAGTTCGGAAATTGACCATCGACGCCACCGCTCACAATTTTTCCACATTCATATTGCCAATGTATCAATTTTCGAACTTTTGGAGACACCTCGAACATGTGGAAATCAACATCGACCCCTCACACAAATCTGTCATTAACTACCTTCTCATGCACTCCTTCTTCGATTCGTTGAAGGATAAATTGGTCTCTCTCACACTATCCGGACACCTCATTCCGAATATCGCGAACATCCTCAGATTTTCACCGAAATTTTCAAAGCTTCGGAAATTTGAAATACATTCGATTTTTAACATACAGAATATTCAGCAGGTGGAGCATCTCAACAGCTTTCTTTCGACCCACTCCGAAACACTCGAAAACGTTTTAATCAGTCCCCAGGTCCGAGCTGGATGGCCGAGTTTCACAAGCAATGTCTTATTCATCCGTTGGTTAGGTCTTACAGACCATGAAATCCCTAACCCCTCAGGACAAAAAACACTATCCCAGCTCTCACTTCCCCAATTACGCACACTAGAGCTCAGATACGATCATCAATGGATAGACGGACCCATTCACTATCGTGTCGTCTTTCCCCAATTTAACACCCTCACACCCAATCTCACGACGCTGGCGATAACACAGGCGGAGATGTCTTTAGGCCGCGTCTCGCAGCTGATTTCACTCCTGCCCCGAGGTCAGGATGGGTCATCTGCGATTGAGCGTCTGGATCTTTCAATTGAAATCCTGCCACCGGAACTCGTGGATCTCCTGAGCAGCGAGATGCAGACTTTGAAATGGCTAAAACTGCGGCTCTCCCGGTATATTGTTTCAAGTGATTTAGAGCAGGTTCGTTTTTTTCGTTTACTCTGTCTTTTCAAACCCTGATATATCTACGTTTGTTCTTGTATCCTTTTTTATTTGAAACAGTACATGTTCTATCAGATCATCCGCACACGTAAATATCCATCTTGGACTCTGGAGCACCTCCGCATCGTCGCATCGTCGCGTTGTGGGACACCTCATCCCAATACGCTTGCTATGCAGGCAGTGGCTGAGACTTTGCTCGATCCTCCTATCCTGGATGCGTCGTATGAATGCCAATGCCCTTTACTATGAAATAGGTAAGATCATTCGGAGCTCTTTTTTGAATGGAATGGAACTTTGAATGGTTTATGGAACACTTTGTCCCTTTTCGAAATGTAGTATCAAATTAAAAGTTCATGATGATGGTCAGTCATCATTCATCGCTATACTAGGTCCAGAGCAATAATGAAAACAGGATTTGTTGTCTGCGCTGGTGAAATTAGCTGCAGGGCTTGCAGGGTACTTACTACCGCCAACTGCCATGGTAATCGTAGTGGTTTTGTTTGGCCGCGGCACTACAAAAAATAGTGTGACGCTTCGTGACTGTGACGTTGTCGTCTCTTGGCCTCAGTCTAGTCTGGTTCCCTGAAGACCCATGGCTTCGATATCCACTCTAATTCGATCTACGGGCTCGTTTAAACGTACATTCGTCTCAAACGATAATTCAAACTTTCGAAAGCTTCACTTACTTTCCATATGGAAGATGACCCTCGTTCAAACTGGAAATCGCCATGTTTCCGGAATCTGGAGAAGTATCCAGGAGCACCCTGGCCCATTCAATCCTTCAGATCGCCTTCAAAGACCTTTCAAAGTCCCTAAATTGTGGCAAAGCACTCACGATGTCAAAGTTGTGAACTTTTTCCTCTCGATCCGTCTGGTTCAACTGGACGGAAATTGCAAACAGCCGTTTTTCTCGTCGATCTAACTCGCAAGAGTTTCCCATGCTCCAGTGTTATCAGGGCATGCTTTAATCCACGTTTTGCGCCCTGATATCGTATGTGACGAGATGAAACTTGGATGTTTATGCCTCATGCCAGCCAGAAACTGATCTTTCTCAACTTGCTTTAGGATAAGATGGATTCAGACTTATATCTTTCCTCCTCTCCCCTGTAGGACCTCAAGTACTGATACATGACATCTGTGTCGAAGCCCCCTGTTGAAGAACCGATATTAGCAAGCAGTAAGGTATGATATGTCGTCCTCCTTCTGAAAAATGTCTACGACTTATGATCACATTCTCTCAGGAAGGCCCCAGTCAACCGGAGTCAGAGATTCCGAAGCCTTGGAATGTACAAGATCCTTTTCAGTTCGCCCCTCGAAAAATAGATGGAGACCCATGGGCCAGGTTGTTAGAACCTCTTCTGAAGCAAGATAGGCTCAGATGCGAATCGTGGAAAGATGAGGTTCAAAACCTGCTTATCTTCGTGAGTCTTTCGACTTCTTGACGATATCCTCTATTCAAATCCGTTTAGGCTGGACTTTTCTCGGCTGTGGTCACGACTTTCATCATCGAGTCATACAAGACTCTTCAGCCAAATCCCAATGACACCATCATCAGGCTGTTATCCGAAATCGCCACAAGGCCTCCTGATTCCAATTTCTCTCTTCCGTCTACAACTATACCAAGACATTTTACACCGACTCATTCATCAATCCGAATCAACACGTTTTGGTTTCTCAGTTTGGTCCTCAGCCTGGCTACCGTGCTGATTGGCATTATCTCCCTCCAATGGTTACGAGAGCATCAATCTTACCCCAACCTTTCCTCTCGCGAAATCTACGCCGTCTATAACATGCGTGCAGAAGCGTTGGTGAAATGGCACGTTGACAGTATCTTCACCGTCTTGCCCCTTCTCCTTCAATTCGCGTTGATCTTATTCTTGGGAGGAATCATCGACTTTCTCAATGCATTTGGGGACAGGATGATGTTCATCCCAGTCACTGTCGTGGTGGCATTGACACTGTTGTTTCTTGTTGCCACGACATTACTTCCAAGCATCCAAATTTTTCTCCTTTATTTCGATTTTTCGAAGGGTGGCCGACAATCTTCGGGGAGGAGAGCTCCTCCAAGTCAATGCCCTTATAAATCACCTCAATCTCATGCCGTTCGTACGATGTGGAAACCCTTCATCAGGTTATGCCATGAACATATGAAACAAGATTGGCGCGCCTTCCTCTACACCATATGGCACCGAGTGACCAGCCCATTCACGAAATCCGAAGTTGCGGCGATTGCAGAGTATAACTTCACGGGGTACCTGCATTTTGCGGCACTCAGCTCTGCTTGGATCGACTTCGACATCAACTGGCTCGTAATCCGCGATGGATATATGCGTCGCACGCTCGGCCGATCGCTGTGGAACGAACGTGTCGGACAACGTGATGATCAAATCCTTCCGATTTATGACCTAGTCGACGGTCTATGCAAACAGAAGGACCAGAAATCATCCTCAGCATCGGCCTACCTAGCTTTCGAAGAAGTTTCGGAGTTGACCTTGATACCACTCCGTCGTCGAGAGTATGATGGGACTTATGATTCTTCGGCGGATCGTTGTTGTCAGAGTGCGTATTTACACGACATCATGGATGACAATGAAGCCACCCTGTCCGACCTCTTCGTCCTTGAGGACCTCACGATGACGACGCAGGAATCTCAGGCCAAAATAGACGTTCTGCCGTCCATCCTCCATCAGCAGAATGTATTCTTATTTTTGCATCCTGGATTTAATTCATTGAACACGAACATGTTACAAAATGCGCATCGGGCAGAGCTTGTGCTGCGCCTTATGATATTCTTCTTCCAACAGAAGCAAGACCTGCGGATATTGGATACCCGATTGAGGTTCCCAAGTTGTCTCGTTTTCAGTCGAGACCACGCCATTTCTGTCACTCATGATGAACCTAGGGACAGATCCAGTGGTACGAGATTTTTTCTTCTTTTCATATCACCCAAAAAGTTTCGCTGACTTTTTCTTTCATAACAGCGATTGCGTGGCAGGTGGCTGATCTTACATGGTCGCTGTTACAGCAGTTAGATCAGCCTAACTCTCCTGTCAACACTATTCTGTCTCAGCAGAGCTGTTTTTCGGATTATATTCAGGCAGCCAGTCATCTGGCTCTACGCTCTCTTCAAGCTATGCCGGATGGCGAGACTTCAACAGTACTCGACATTGCTATTAGGGATCGATTCCACGCCCTTTTCTCCTACATCGAAGAAGGCCTCAGTCGGGATATATCTTCTTGGGGCAATACGCCAGGCCAACCCAGCCTCTTATTTTATGTCGCCGCGATCTACGCCCACGCTATCCTTTCACCGAGTCGTTTCTTAAAGACGGCGGACATGTCAAACCTCGACGGCGACGGCAGCTTCGTCAACATGCGAGCTACGCTCTGCAGATACAAAAGTCGTACGATTGACTTGGGAATAGTAGACTCCGACATCGAGAAACGACTTTGCCCAGAGGAAGGCGCGCAGTATTTCTTCCATCATCGGGCATCGATGTTTTCGGCGGAATGGTGGGATGCTTTTGATCTACCTGATCTGGCGACATCTTCGATTTCTACCCATCGAACGTCGTTGTTGTCTGTGGTTACTCTGTAGAATAGTAGGTTTGGTTTTATTCAATTTTTGACTGTTTACCTATTTGATATGAAGTTTGAGGAATGCTGATATTATTATTCTCGTTGCTATAAACAGTTTATGCGATACGGTCGTTATGAGAAGGATTGCGAAATGAACTGTCTTCATTCCAACTTTCGTCGGTATGCCATTTCGCGTGGAAGACTTTCATTTCCCAGAAACAGAAGCCTTTTAGACTGTCTAGACTCTAATATCCCATACACGTCAGAAAAAGAAGGGCTTATTTTGGCTGAGAGGTATTGTTTAAAGTTGACGTTTTGTTTATCTATTCAAGCGCCCAGTTCTCACCGATGTTCGACAATCCGGCTGGTGTTTTCCTTTCCGCACGTTCAAGCTCTTCGTTGGCTTTTCGTCACAGATTATTACTGCGACACTGATTTTAACCATGGCGAAGGACTAGCATTGCGTCCTAGTGCCAACATTTGCAGAATGACGACTCAGAGTTCATATAATTCGAATAAATAAAACACTATGGCGACGACAATACTCAAGTTCGCCTTACAAGAGATTACAAGGTCCAAACCAGGTCCAAACAAGGGCAAGAAAGTCAACAAAAAGGCGGACGGCGTTACGAGAGCGGTACAAAAATTATCTCACTTACACCGTTTGCCGTCAACAACAACAAAAGGCTATTGCAATTCGCTGCTGTGGCCACATCATTGGCCGTCGGACCAAGATAGGAAGAGTTTATATTTTAGTTGACGATTCGAGACGATTCGACCCAATCCCGCGAAACCTTCTCAATTACTTATCGCGCGTTGTTGGCGAGGATGAGGGAAGACCGTTCGTGAGAAGCCTATCAAACGCGTCGGAAATGAAGGACCGTGAGGGACCAGATTTTCTCTCAGGAAACACGCTAGCCGCAATAGGGGTATGGTTTGTTTTCAGGCACATTCATCCCAGCCTATAGGAAGAGGGCCCTCGAGAGCTTGTCCTGGCTTGCCCTGGCTTGCCTTTAGGCTGCATTTAACCAACTAGAACCCCCGAGTCTCCGTGCATCAAATAAAATAAAATAAAACATTAGGGTGTGTCTGTTCAACACCCCTCTCCAAGCTTCTCTACTAACCCCCCACATCAACACGAGGCAGAAAACTCCCTCCGTTTGCGTCAGTCACGATATCCACCCACGCGCCGCTGCCATTTTTCGATTTGCCAGGACGCGTCCGAACGTCGAACACGAGGCAAATCCCAAAAAAGCGACGGACCTAACGTCTTTGACGCGAGCGCGCCTCGTGTTGAACAGCAATTCACGAACTTTTCATTATCAGTACACTACAAGCTAATCTAATCCCTTTCCCTTGTCCTCTCCACGTTGACTTTTCTATCCTATCCTCTTTTCTCTTTTCTGTATATTCGCGTTTTTCTTTTGGCTTTTTAGAGTTCACTCTGTTCATTGGCAGCCACAGCCCGATATCAACCAGCCATTCACCGAAATATTCGAGTTGAGATTAGAACAAGGAGGGCCTGATTTACATAACTCTCGAAATGACCCCACCACCACCTCACTCAACTTCCTCCCGTCGCGAGCCGAGTAGTAGCACGTCGCCTTCCCCGAAAACCAGCAATCCGACAGCCTCACCTTCACCAGCAGACCCGCCCACCCGCCGACTTTCGAAAGACTCCGAAGGTTACCCCTCCTGGTTGCCCAAACGTCCACCTCCACCCGCTCCGGCCTCCACACTGGGAGCAGCAAGCCATATTCATTTCGGAGAGACACCTAGCCCTGTTGAGCCATACGAAACCGGAGAGTTTGGAGATGATGTTTTTGGCAGAGACGCTGAAGCTTTCATCACCGGGGAAGCGGAAGAAAATGCTCATCCCGGTGCGGAGACGGAAGCAGATTATGGCTATCCGGCCTTTTCCTATGATCATGATCACGAATATGAATTTGGCCTTGAACCTCGACGACGACCAACAGGGACACAAGGACTCGCTACAGATGCTATTGGTGGACGCAAACCGACACCGCGCTCGGTTCGGATCGTAAGCCTTGACGATTCGTTCGCTGGTCCAGTGGAGACATCAGAAAAGGGGAAAGGTGTTTCTGGGATAACCTCCAGAGAACCGACAGACCAAACGTTCATTGGAACGAGCACGAGACCGAAAGTCAACGCACCTGCTGCTGCGCGCGTCCTTCCGCGAGGCGCATTCCCGATGGCCAACAACCCCACCGCGTTTCTCCCTTCATCTGCTCAGCCTATGTCACCCTATGCGTACACTCAGGGTTTCCCAAATGCCCTTGGGACAGGGCATGGTCCTCCGGTCCAACCCCGTTTCAACGCCAAAAATCTGAACCTTCAGATTTTACTTCACCCGTCAAGATGGATGAAGTTGTATTTTTGGCTATGGCCTGTATTGATCTTTTATCACATCCCTCTGCAGACTTTTTTCGATTTTAATGCCGTTTATATCTTAATTCAGTGAGTCGTCTTATGTCTCCGTCGTCAATGGGAAATTTTCATTGACAAGGGAATTCTTCAGGGTGTCCAAATTTCCTTCATCGTCTTCTTCAAGAAAGAACTGGGCGCTCGGTGCGGCAGCCTACGTTGCTTGTTGGCTTGCATGGATCCTATTTGTATGTGTGTTGTATGAGATCATTTATTCATTTACGAGGCGCTGGCGGCTACGTGAGTTCTTTGAATTGCTTTCCCCCTCTGAAATCGTGGAATAACTGGAATGGATTTTGACAGGTCGCCCGCTTATTCTTCCAATCTTCCTGTCATCGCCCGCCTTTAACCTCGCCGCTATGACATCGTATACGACCTTCAGCTTCTTGCAACATCTTCGTTTCTCGGCATTTGGGAGACCAGAAGATGCCTACTTGCTTGGTCCCAACACTTCTGGAGCGACCACAGGTCAAATCACCGAGGAAGTAGCCAACAAAGATGGACCAGATACGGATAATGCGGTGGATGACGGACTTGACCTTGAATTGACAGGCGAATTTGGAGAGATTGTGACAGAAGAAAAACGGGGTGAATCCAATCTGAAATCTTCCAGCACCAACCCACCGGTCTTGCAGAAGCGACAATCAGGCGGAAAATTCAATCTGAAGCCGAGAGTGAAAGCAATGTCTACCACAACTGGGACCAAAAAACCGTCTGGGCAGATCGCCTGGCGGCAAGGCTTGGCAGAAACTTTCTTCTTTTACTCCCAAAATGTACCTACAGTCGCACTACTACTTCCTCGTGCAGGATTGTGCCTCGCCGTTTTGTTTGCCTTTTCTTCCGTTCCGTCGTCGTCCTTTTCGAATAGTTTCAACGCGAACCCTGTGACCGACCACAGGGATAGTACATTCTTCCGCGCAGACGGGAGTCTGACGGATTATGCACGGGGTGTTCTGATTGCCAACGCGGCCTGGACAGCTTGGAGGATTCTGGTGTTGGCTGTTTCGTGGTATGTTCTGGCGTTATTTTCTCTTATTTTTTTTCGGCTCTGACGACCTTCATGCACAGGCTAGGCCTCTGGTTTTTTTCTGGCCAACGCCTTGGTGGATTATGCGGACCGCGACATGTCTGGGACGAATATGCACAGGAGAAGACACGCGCAAGATACTCAGTCGCTACATCCGAGTACGAGGCCAATCGGTTTAGTTCCTATGGAGGCCCGTATGGTGGCGATGGAGAACAGAACAGTAACTACGCCGGCGATGAACTCGCTTGGGCGTGGAGAGAGACAACGCGGACAAGGGTTCAAGATTCCTTCGAATTTTGCCTGGTGACACGAAGGATGAGGGGCTTCAGCGCCGGTCCTGGGCAGGGTCTGAGGTGGAACACGCCTCCTACTCGACAGGAAAGCGGTGATACAGAGGATCAGAGAAACAAAGCCAAGGGAGGCGAAGAAGGGTTTGAAGGAATCGAAAAAGTGCTCGCTGCCGTCGGATTTGGGGGCGGACCATCGCCCGCAAGAAGAGGTGTATTGAGCAAAGATTTGTTTAATGGCCCTCCCCCTAAAATGGGTTCTTTGGAAGCCGATATCCAACCTGTACCGTCAACTAGCAAGGCATTCGTGCCCCTCTCTGTTGATACCGACCTGGAGAAACCAAAGATGGCGAAGAGGAACTCCAAGGATAAAGACGACTTTGGAACAGGCCCGATAATGAACCTCCCATACCCCTTTTCAAGGCCCGGCGCTGGCCAAGTTTCTAGCAAAGATTCAGTGCCATTCCCAGCCGCTACTTCATCCAGTAACATTCCACGCAAGAAGTCTTCCAAGGCAAGCGGTAGCAATAAGACTGACGGCACTGGATCTAGGAGTCGGTCTAGTGGAGATGAGGAGGAGGAGGAGGAGGAGGAAGAGGAGGAGGAGGAGGAGGAGGAGGAGGAAGAGGAGGAGGAAGATGATGATGAGGAAGATGACGAGGAAGATGACGAGGACGAGGACGATGATGACGACGATGATGAAGAGGAAGACGAGGAATTTGAAGGCAGTGAAGAACCATCTTCAGGCCGCGCATCTGGTTCGATGTCTTCCCTCGGTCAACCTATTAGTCCATCCTCGCGATACAATAATCCATTTGGTTCACCTAGAAGACCCGCTGGCGCCGGCCACGGACGAAGCATGTCTGGTGTATCATCTGCTTTCTCTTCTGGAACCACTGGCGCAGGTTCGGTCGCCACCCATAGCACAGGCAATCACGAGACAGCCAATCCAGGTGGCGTCATTCCGTATCCCATTCCGATGCCACCTCGCCATCCTGCTGCTGTTGCTACTGGCGGCAGAGGACGAACTGGTCATGTCGCCGTTGCCTTCCCCAGTGTGCAAACAAGACCTAGGGTACATAGTGGTGCCGGGGTGGTAATTGATCCTTCTGTCTACGACCCTGCCGACCAAGCGGAAATTGACGTGGAAGAAGATGATGGCGAAGACGATGATGATGAAGAGAACGACGACGAAGCTCATGGTGAACATGAAGACAGTGTTGGCCTTCTGGGTATTCCCTCCTCAGCCCGCAACTCTCGCGTTTCTCTTGCCAACAGCGCTTCTTCTGGTGCTCGTTCACGTACTCATTCCCACCGATCTGTAAGATCTCGAACCAGGACTCATTCATCCTCGCGTGGCACATCGTCGTCAGGGTCAATCAGTGCTGTTCGTGAACGCGCCAGCTCTTTAGGCGCTTCCATGCGGTCGATCGTGCACAGTGCTGCATCTGCATCACTTACACAACTTGACAGCATTATGCGTGGTGCTACAGGCCCTGCAGCTGGGCTGGGAATGATTGGTGGGGGTGGGAGCATTCATAGTGGCTCCAGCGGAAGCAGGCCACGGAGCCGTGTTAATTCCTCGATGGCAAGGCTGGAAGAAGATGTTGTGCTCGATTTACCTCCCATCTACCATCGTCCGCGACCTCATCACGACGATATGGAAACATACTCCTCCTCTGGCGGAACCCATTCAAGAAGTGGAAGCGAAAGCCTCAGTCATCTAAGTGCAGAGAATTATACATTTGGCAGACCGATGACATTCACGCGAGTTCTTCCCCCTCCATCTCCTGTCAGAGAGCAATCAGAGGCACCTGACTCTCCTGTTGCAGACCCTGCGGCAGAAGCGGAGGTGGACTCTGTACCACAACCGCCAGTCGTGGGTGGCCTACCCCAATCCCTTGAGTCTCGGAGCTTCTACTCGCAAGAAGAAGGCTCTGTCAGCCCTACCCCTACTGGCTTGCCTGCCTCTGTCCCGATTCCCATCCACATATCTTCCTCGCCCACTGGTAGCACCTCAGCCGTTACTGCGCTCTCGTCTTCGCCTTTGTCAAGCAGTGACGACCATTCACAATCACAACCTTCAGAAAGACTGGGTGTCCCCATTCCTTGGTCTACAAATGCATCTTCTTCAAGACGTCCAGGTGCTCTTGTCCCTCCTACGCCAAACACTCTTGCTCTGCCTCCACGAAATTCGAATGCCATGACCACAAATGCTTCGACTACAAGTAGTGGCTCGCCTCCAGATATAAGTTCTGCAGCTGGGAGCTTTGTAACGGCGCCTGCTACACTTGAGACTGAAAGTGCTACAGTTAGCAATAGCAGTCATTTGTCTCTGAGTACTGTTGGAGCCGATGACTCGTATGGCGTTTGGGGCCTACCAGTTGGTGCAAGGCCGAGAAGAATCAGTGGAGGGCCCTTAGTCGATCGCCCTGGACAAGATATGGGTGCAGGCGGTACAGGCGGCGCCGGTGGATGGCATATTATGTGATTTATTCACGATGACCAACAACGATCCGAATCCAACAAGAAATCAAGAAATACTGAAAAAAAGCTACTATTCATGACAAGATGATGGTGATACTTATGTTTCATGATCATGTCCTCTAACGCTGCGCCCAATAACGTTGCTATTTGACATATCCCCTATTCGCATTTTATTTGACTTCCGAATCCCCCATTTCGTTATATTGATATGATTATTCGATTTGACGAATTTCTTCATTAGCCTCATACTGGCGACACCTTTACTACTTCTTACACATTTAGATTCCAAGCGACACCGCCATTTTCTACCATTGCCCTTCACCACACACATTCTATTTCCCTGTGCTCTTTCTCTGTCCTTTTCAACCGGGCACAAACTTGAATCGCCAGCAAACCGTTTCTGTTTCCACCTTCCTATACCTACCACCGCTTACCTCTTTTCGTCTATCTATCAACACTCTATCCACCCGTCTGCACTGGTAGTCCCTCTGGAATGACCCCCTTTGGACTAACTCTACCTATCTACACCACGCTTCAATTCTCCTGCCTATTTCTCTCTACCTATTCTATCTACATCTCATCGGCCATTCACATTCCATCTATCCTGTTCTTCTTAATCCTCGTACTACCCATTTCACTGCATTTTATTCTCATTAACATTCTCATTCATACTCAGCTAAAGTCACTATTCGTAGTTCGTATTTCATAGTCATATCAACCTTAGATTATTATTACTATTCGTTTCTCAGTTGCTCAAATGTCATTTTCATTTTTTTCAAGAAATACAATCTGATCGGATAAACTACGGCTCTCGGTTGTCGGACTCCCACCATGGTTATGAGATACATCCGGTCTATCCAAAACCGCCATCAACATGGCGAGAGCGCAGCAACGTTCAGCTCGGTCCCAGCAAGAGCCTGAAAAAACTCGAGAACACCAAACCACCAGGGCGAAAGGTGAAAGTTCAATAACGCGCCCAAACCTTGGGTCCGTCTCTCAATTGACAAGATCAGTTTCTGGTATGGTCCTCTCATAGTAACCACTGCTATAGTTTATGAGGCTAACTTAAGATCAATTATAAACAGTGCCTATACCAGCAGAGATATTTGGGGCAATCTTGGATGAACTCATAGACGACAAGCAATTTCTCCTACGATGGCGCCTACTCTCAAAGGAGATTGGGGCTGTCGCTGACTCTCGCGCGTTTCGCTGCTTGAGTGTGTGGTGCACAGGGCCGATAGGGGCAAGGAGGAAGGGATTTCTCGATAATGTCGCGAATAGCCCACGTCTATCAGCATACGTCAAGGAGATCATTTGGAAGGAGGAAAGTGGTGTGGTGGATGGTAAGTCAAATTTTCTCAGTATGAACTAAATTTCGTTGTTTAAACTTTCTGTGCATAGACGACGCAATGGAAGCATTTCTACTCAGTGTCAACGCCCTCACAAAGTTTCCAAATGTCAATACCTTGCGCTTTTGGTTCCCGACTACGTGGAATGAGCCGTACGATGCTGATGATTCAGAGATGTCTCCCTCCAGACATTTGCAGACAAGGGTCTTCAATGACTTAGCGGAATTATACTGCGAGTCCAATACGGGTGTTCGCCCTCAGGCTGTTCTTGACTTGCTCGAGATTCGAGGTCTCATTACCATGCCTAACGAGAGCCTGCGGTCCGACGCGTTTAAAGAATTGGTACAGTCTATCCCGAATCTCGTCATTTCACTGGTGACCAGCGACGAAGAAGATTTTAACCACAGCGATGAGAATTATTCGGCATTCTTGGAAACAGACCTCACTGGGATTCTTAATGCTGCCAGGAATCTACGTTCCTTGACTCTCGAGAGTGATATCATCACGTTCTACGACTGGGCAAAAGTGGAAACTCTACCGAACCTACGCCATCTTGAGCTCCAGAACTTTGTGTTCGGGCATCTTTTCAGCCCTGAAGGCTTCATCCTCCGACATCGGTCCACAATCAGGCGATTGGATTTAATCCGATGCTGGCTTGACACCGACCCTCATACGCAATTTGGAGGGCCAGAAGAGGCAAGGGTTTGGAAGGATGTCTTCCAGACTTTCCAAACGGAACTGGTCGAACTGGTGGATATGGTGTTGTCCCCATTGCCGGGGGTCGAGGCTGATGATGATGACGACTATGCCACTGTTGATGGTTATGTATGGCTTGATACGGAAGGAGGATATAAGAATAGCTTTAGTGAAGATAGTCCATGTAGGCGGACCGAGGAGGATGATCGTCGGGCGTATGAATCATTGCAACGGGCAATCCAGAACAGGCGAGGAAAAAAAACTTCGTTCCATGTAAAATAGTTTCGAGATGTCTTTCATAGGTTGAATGTGGAACGGCCATCTCAATTCTGGGGGAGACTATTTTCTGACGTGCTAAATGGATAATACATCACAATCGATGGCGAGTTTCGACCATAGGAGGTTGAGCTTGAGACAGGGGAAGGTGGGTCAAATTCGCCCCACCAGTCGGTTGAAAACGGGGTGTCGCGAACAAAGAAATACTCTTTGGCATTGGGGTCCGAATTGAGACGGTCTTCGATTGTAGGATCTCTGATGCCCATGTCAATTGTCCGTCTTTTGTATTTAGAGACAATCAAATAAAGGGCCGAAAACTCCTTCTTATGCCGTAGAGGAGCAATTAGAGGTTGGACGTAAATGGCAGCGAGATAGAAGATGAGACTTGGTTGGCCTTCAGCCGTTGTCCAGGAGTCCATCTCTTTTTCCAAACGGTCCTCAAAAAAGGAAAATATGGCATGGAACGTGTCCTGCACAGCAGTGCCAAGCTTGTCACTTGCGGCAGAAGGAGGTGCATATTGGAGAGATCGTGTGGTGAAGAAACTAGCTGTATCCATGAAGGAAAGAAGAGTGCTCTGGGCAAAGAGGCTATTGAGGAAAGTATTCGGCCGAGGTTCGTGTTCACGGTTGGCTTGGAGTTGTTGTAATATCATAAGAATAACATTACCAACTTGCCAGGCAACGACTGCAGGATGTTGTCAGACTCGTCGTTGATCACAAGATAAATAACCGCATACCATTGAAGTCAAATTCGGATCTGAAGTCGGGTCCAAAGTACGATTCGAAGCGCGTCAAAACGAGGCAACTGGGGTATCGGTATCTTGGACTGACATTCGCAATAACATCGCGTGTCTCTGGATGTTCCAGACAAAAATATCGTAGTAATCGAACTCCAAGTTCGGTCCTATGGGTGGATAGCATTGGTGCGTCACTGGCGAAAGCATATCGTAGGTAGTGCGACGTGTTCTGGTGATGGATCAGCATGGCCGGGACATTATCCAAGGTTGTTTGCTTTTCTCCTGTTAGGGGTTTGAATAGCAATTCATCTAGATCGAAGATATCTGTAAGAGTTGCTTCTTCGTCGTCTGAGATGCCTCCGGCCATCAGATCATGTAGATATGCGCTTTGGCGAAAGAGGTCTTCTGAAGTTTCATAATAGTAATCTGGTCTCTGCAACGGGAGCAGTGTTAGCTCAGATATTTCGGAGAAGGCGTGGTACGCTGGTGCTGATGTGGGCTGGTCGAAACCCTGTGACAGTAGGCCGTTGATGATATCGGTAATTGGGAGGACCTCGTTGTCTCTTCCTCCAAGCAAAACGTTGACTTTCCATGATCGCCCAACATGTTCATAAACAGATGACCTGCCATAGGCGCGTCGCGAATATCCGTCGCGAATGGCGAGCCATGATAGATCAAAAGTCGCCCAATCTTCCGTCGTCGAAGCTTGGGTGACGTATCTGGTAAAATCATCGACATCCAAGGCAGGGATTTTCAATGAAGAAAATGGGTTTTTGATACGATGTCTGATAGTATGTAAAGTCGAGCGCACATGAGGATAGAGTCGGTCGCATAAAATGGCGAGAGGACGGAGAAGCTGACGAAAGGCATGGGACTGAGGTGATTTGTATGGGCAAGGATGTGGAGGATCAGCCGAGTGTCCTTTTGCTTGGCCGAAATGTGGAGAACGAAAGTAAAGGGTTAGAATTTGGAGACTTGGAAGTAGTGTGGTTGCAACAATGAAAAAAAGGGTCATGGATATGGCAATCGTGACAGGAATAAGCACATTCCTGTCTCCGAAGCCATGGATGAAGTCAATTAAGCCTCCCAGAAACAGAATCAATGCACATTGTAGCAGGAGGGGCATAGCTGTAAAGATCTTGTCGACATACCACATGTTCATTGCCCTGGCCCGCAGCACAGAAACTGCGTAGCGTTCGCGCGAGGACATAAGACCAAAATGTTGGTGCTCCCTTAACCATTGGAGGGAAACGATCCCGACGAGAACGGTCGTCAGACTAAGGACCAAGCTAATGAACCAAAAATTGTTGACTCGGATCGTCGAAGCGCTGGGAGAGAATTGCTTTTGGGCTGCAAGTGGCACTGCAGAAGTATTGTTCATTGGTCCGTCAAGTCGTTGTGCGATATCAGCCAGAAGTGATATCATGACATCGTCTGGATTTTGTTGGAGATTTTTGTAAGACTCTATGATGAAAGCTGTTACAACAGCAGAGAATAGTCCTGCCTACAACCTCTTGTTGAATCTTTTTTAGAAAGTTTTCAGTGGAGAATAACACGCACAAAAATGAGAAGGTTTTGAACTTCATCTCTCCAGGCGTCACACTTCATCTGATCCGCCTTCACATAAGGCTCCAAGAGGAGGCTCCAATGATCTTCCTCGGGTTTTGGAGGTGCATATTGGAACGGATCTTCAATATTCCAAGGGGTTGGCAATTCAGGCTCCGGTGCGGTTGGATTAGAATTGTCCTGAAGGTCAAAGTCCGTTTAAGTGTTCAATTCGGAGATAGTTTTGATTGGAGGTTGCTTTTCGCACCAGTGGGGGTATAGTATCATGATGGAGGTCAGGTTGTGAGTCCATTAACAAAGCAGAGAGGCAAGAAATGGTCGTTCAAAATCCGTCCACAGTGTATGGAAAGAGCTGTCCATTGTTGAAGTGGTCAGGGCCGACTGGATGATGTTCTCGCGCAAATTATCTTATCTTATCTTATCTTGACACACCTCGTACCTCTCGACACCAGTCAAGGTATGAGGAGAAAAAGGCGGTGAACGTTATTTGACATTGGCAAGATCTGAGTATATATGTGCTTGCTCGTTGGCGCACATTTGCCAGTGAAAGGATCTCCGTCCAAACTTGAAACCTTGGCAGTACACAGTGATCTTGCCATCATCAGCGGTGGCCATTTGGTTTTAAATATTCATGTTGCTATCTCTAGATCTGGGGCCAGTGAATTTATTGGTGCAGGAAGGTGCTGGTGGTTACTAAAACCTGACATACATATCTCTTTCCAAATCCACGATGGAAACAAGATGGAAATGGAACTCTGGAAGATGGGATCGTCTGTGATGTTCGAGATATTTCTCAGGGTCTGCGAATGTAGCACCTTGTTGGCCTTACTGACAAGTGGGTCTCTTTCCCATTGTTTTACAGAAGAAAGGGCGGAAAGCAGGCAGTGGAATGTTCAGTGCCACAAAACGCGAGCATCAAGCCAACAAAACGCGATCACGTGAGTAATCATGTCGCGTTTCCTACCACAATTGGCAACTTGGGACTATAACAGCCGCTTTCTTCCTGCAACCACCACCATTATTCTCCAACCATTGTTCAAATTCTCCGTCGTTGGCCCATCATCTCAAATTCTATAAAGCCCAGATAAAAGTATGTTCATTTCTGTATTCTCATTCTCCTTCCCCATCTTTTTCACTCATTATGGCTTCCTCAACCCGCAGCAAACCGCTCGGCAACGAGGTCCGGGACAACGCTCACCGATCGCGCACTACCAGGCAACCCACCACACCCGAACGTTCTACCGCTACTGAAAGCAGGTCCACTCGTTTCCAAAGCACCCCTGTTCAAGCCTCTAGCCACGCTTTACAACGTCCTCCAACAGTCGCAAGGATGAAGACCGCTTTGGAGGCCGAACTTACTGGTGGAGTCACGGATATTGTTGTTCCCAACGACCAGATCTACCCATCCTTTGCGAATGCTGGTATCCAAGGTTTTATCGCAGGTTGCACTCTGTATAACAAGACGACCAAAACTTGGACCCAGGTCGCAGCTGCTGAGAAGTTGACAATGGAGAAGTATCTTTACGATCCCTTGGAGAACATCATCAAAGAGATCCTTGCCAAATTCAAAGGAAACAAGGGTGAGCAGCGCTGGGTTGCAGACACGCACAATCTCCGCATGTCCCACATCGAAGGCAGTCAAATCGTCGAAGAAATATTACCTGCAGGCGGAAAAAAGGAAGTCACGCTCAAGTCATCCCCGGATCTCTCGATTTTGGGCCATGGTTCCCATCTCAGTGGCAGTCGTGCAAGGCCCACTAAAGTTTCTTACAGCCATTGCCTGTGTCCAGTCGAAATCAAGACATTATCAAACTACAACTCAAAGACCATTCTCATCCAGGCTGGTGTTTACGCTAGGTACGTATTTCTTCGTCTGCATGGACTCAGTGAAGCTGACCATTTCCCCCAGGCAATGCTTCATTCATCAACCATACCGACGTTACGTACCAGTCCTGGTGATTGTTGGGAGCGAGCTGTTCCTTTACATCTATGATCGTTCAGGCGTCCTCCGCAGTGGCGCAATCGACATCCATGCCAGCCCCGATACATTTGTTCGTATCATTCTGGGAGTTTCGACCGTTGGTGACGACGTCCAATTTTCACCATTCGATCCACGAGTTCGCCACGAGAATACAGATACCTTTATCCGTTTTGACAACCACGACCTCAATCAAATTGTGAAGTACAAAGTCACCGGCACCAAATTTTCTCGCAAAGCCATACGTGGACGGGGCACGCACTGCGTCATTGCTCAAGTCGAAGATGGTGGCAAGCTAGTCACCGTCCTCATCAAGGAGGCATGGAGGACGATTGACCGGATGCCCGAATATGATCTGCGCAATGAGATCAAAGGGCTTAAGGGTGTCGGCCAAATTCTGTATTACGAAGACGACAAATTCACAGTGGCAGACTTTAGAAGATATATCTTCTCTACGTTCTGCGAAACGAGCCCATACGACTTGGATCGCAGGTTTTGTCGACTGGTCCTCAAAGCGTACGGACGTTCCATTTGCCACTTCCGCACGAAACTCGAGCTTCTCGAAGCAATGCACGACGCCTTAGCTGGTACGTCTCTCTGTCTCCATTTCCCCTGGGATTTTTTTTTACTTACCCTCTTGACAGGTCACAAATATCTTTGGCAGAAGGGTATTCTGCATCGTGACGTCAGCGTTGATAACATCCTCCTCGGTGGACCAAACCCAGCGGAAGGATATCGGGGAGTACTCATTGATTTCGATATGGCCGTCAAGGTCGTTGAGGTCGTCGAGGACAAAAAAGAAGATGAAGGTGATGAGCCCAAGCCTAAAACTCGATTTAGAACGGTGAGCCTTTCCGTATAACTCGACTTCATTTCTATTATTTAATTCCTTTCCATTAGGGGACTCGAGCCTTCCAGTCATTTGCTGTTTTAAAATGTGGGGAATGGGAAAACCCTCCACCTCAGGACCATCTAGACGATCTCGAGTCTTATTTCTATTGCCTCGCCTGGATATGCATCAAGTACGACGGAACGTCGAGATTATCATCTCCTGCTATTCTCCAGAAATGGGAGGATGAAGATACTCCCAACTGCGCCAATAGCAAAGGCGGCTTTCTTATGGATCCACTTTCCAGTCTCAATTCCTATTTCAAAACCCCTATCTTCCGTACACTTTTGGAAAATCTTGCAGGGCATTGCCTGACGTGGAGCTTGGCCAAATCGAAGGCTGCGCAACATGTCAAAGACCCCCTTTCGCTTTATCAGGTCCACCAGGCCACGTCTGAGGGTCAAGATCACGACATGTTCTTGAAATACTTTCAGGACGCTATCCAGGCACAGAAGAACGAACCCCAAGAAGCGATGCGTCCAGCCGAGCCTGACCGTCCATATCCTCTTTCCCAAGGGGACGGCGAATTTTCTAACAGGTTTGTTACCGCCGACTCCCCACCTAGCGCACAAGGGATGGTTCGGCCGACAATGAAGAGACCCAACGCCAGCTTGGACGATCAAGAAGAACGCGGTTCTTCGTCGAAACGCCCCAGGACTCGGAGCACCGGACAGGATTCGGGTCCGCCCAAGGCTTCTGGGAGCAAGCCCAAGCCTCAGCGCGGTTCAGGAAGTAGGCGTGTCGGAAAGTAGCGGATCCTCGGAGCGGTCTGTATTCAGCCAGTTTATCGTGAAATTATTCCAAGCTATTGTAGAAAGATATCATTTTTCCAAATACAAGCGATGTAGTTAAGAGTCGAAAGCAGTTACATTAGATATTTTAAAAAATGTCGAACAATATATTTAAAAAAGTATTCAGAACCAAGCCAGAATTTCTGCGACGACGGCGTCAAGAAAAGGATTGATAAAGAGAAGAAGAAATGTGTACCGTAAAGCCTTCAGTGAAGCAGGAGGGGAACATGGTATATCAATGAGCATGTCGTTAGTCCGAGATCGTCCAGGACGGTGCAACGGCGGGCATGGGGTGATTAGAAACTGGACGGGTAATAAGAACGAGGCCAGATGAGATTAGGATAGAAGAGTAAACGTACATTTTCCAGTTAACCCACCACCACCAAGACATGGAGGAATGATTCCGAATGAGATATGGTCGTTGTAGTAAACTGACACTCGTAAAATGAGGAGTTTTTGTCGAGTGACAGTACGACGAGGCCAGGTGAATTCTGATGATCGTGGAATGAGTCATCAATTTGAGTCATGCGCAGAAACTATGAAAGAAACAGACGATTTGGAAAGCCTGCGTTGAGAAAACAGGACGTGTGTACCAAATGGTGTGGGATGGATTGAACTCGATGGTCGCGAGCACAACCGTTGCTGGAAAAAATGGGAATTCAGATCTGTAGAAAAGGTTGTCCAGCATGATACTTACTACAAGACGCGACAACGGAAATGACGAGACGATAAGGATAATAGTAAAGAGATTTTCTGATAGAGAGATGATCAGTAGTGCTGGGTGAAGAAAAGGATTATCAAGACTCACTTTTTGGGACGATCTTGGAGGTAGAGGCTTGTGGCTGAAGACAATAGGCAATAGGCAGAGGAATTGAAGTGATTAACGATTGGTGGGGCCGATTGGATACGGGTATAATGGGAAAGGTGAAGCATGAAGAAAAGAAAAGAAAAAGAAAACAATAGAATGAAAAAGAAAAAGAAAGGGGTTGAAATTTAGTCTTATAATAACGTTAGAACAACGAGGCTGGGAGATGTGGATGACTCGGAGGATGAAAAAGGAGTATATGAGGAATTGATCTGGGTGCTTGATGTTGGCGGGAAACGGGGGAAAGCGTTAAGGATGGAAGGAGAACGACGGCGAATGTCAATGACTGCATGATATATAAAATGAGGATAAGCAGAGGAGCAGATGCTGGCTGGTGAGCGACGGAAATGAGTGCCTATAAAGAAAGAAAAACAGCTAAGCAACGGCGATGTGAGAAAAGGAAAAACTGACGTTGGGTTGAAGAAAGCAACCGAAGGAAGGAGGACCGAACATGGGAAAGAGAGGAGAAGTAGAGGGAAGAGAGACGAGCAAGGAACATTTGCGAAAAAGATTTTGATGGAGGTATGGATGAAGAATATTTCGTGTGGCTTGCAATTGGACGCAGAGAGGAGAGGTAAGTTGGTGTGATGCCGTATGAAAGGGAGGGGTGGGCAGATGATGTGAGAAAAGGGTGATGAGTGAAGGAATATGGGCGAAATAGATGAAGGTTAATGACGACGAGGATAGAAAGGATGCAATGTATGTTTTTTTTTTTTGTTTTTTTTTTTTTTTGAAAAGGAAGAAAGGGAATGGTTGCAGGATACGAGTAACGGGAAGAGAAAAACGTTCGGATGAAAGATGGCGGGTTGTGGTTCGCTGAAAAGCTGCAAATGGAATCAGTTCAGTTCTCCACAAAGCGAGCTAAGATGCATACCATATTGCATAGACCGCTCGCCCAACATCGATACCATAACACCAATCAGACCCAGCGGAGTGGACGCGGCGACTCTTTCCGAGACAGAAGCGACGATGGCATGCAACTATCCATACTCGAGAACGCCACCCCGTTCTGAGATAGAAGCGACGATGGCATGCAAGTATCTCATACTAAGGGACCCCATTCCCAATAGAGCGACGATGGCATGCAACTATTGGTTTGGTATGAATGGAGCAACCAGCCTGACATCAAAGTGAGAGCCACAGGTAAGCCATTGGGGATCGGCCCAATGACCCTTTCTTAGGCCCGCTGAGGGAGCTTCAGAACCTCTGCCTCGATGTCAGCAAAGCACCTCGCGTCGTGCACATCTGTGTCTGACGCGAGGCGACTGGAATCATTGTCACACCTCTTCTCGGTGTCATGGTATCTTGTTTGCATTGGGCGGGGTGAGCAATGTCGTTCTTCATGTGTGGCCATAGGCGAGATGGTGACGACCACGCAAGGCGAGGTGGAATGGGCGTGTTGAGATGAAGGCGAGATGAGAATGAGTTGGGCGAGACATTGATGATGGTGTTGACGTCGAGATGGAGGTAATGAGAGTGAAGTCGCCGTGGTGGAAACCTGAGAGTACTGAGCGTGGAACGGGTGAGCAACAAGAAATAACTGCATTGGTCATGGCTGCTATTATATTGTGAGGCGTCAGCTTGTTGCGGTCTCCTAGTTCTGGGGCCATTGAAGACGTACTTTTAAACCACGGCCAGCATCATTCTCGGCAAAAGAGTGTCCCGTAGCACAACATCGTGAGCTGGGTGAAATGTGGTCAACACACTTGATAGAAAGATGGAGCTTATGGTTACCTGAGATGTTACACGATGTTGAGGTTAGGCGAGTATTCCCGAACACTAGAGAACGACATTGAGCACGGTATCACACAAGGCGAGATGAAGATACATACCACGTCGTGTAAACCGCTCGCCAAACGTAGATACCACAGCACTGATCAGACCCAGCGCGTTGGACAGGGCGACTCTTTCCGAAATAGAAGCGACGATGGCATGCAACTATCCGTACTCGAGAACACCACCCCGTTCTGAGATAAAGCGACGATGGCATGCAAATATCTCATACTAAGGGACCCCATTCCCAATAGAGCGACGATGGCATGCAACTATTGGTTTGGAATGAATGGAGCAACCAGCCTGGCACCGAAGTGAGAGCCACAGGTAAGCCATTGGGGATCGGCCCAATGACCCTTTCTTAGGCTCGCTGAGGGAGCTTCAGAACCTCTGCCTCGATGTCAGCAAAGCACCTCGCGTCGTGCACATATGTGTCTGACGAGAGGCGACTGGAATCATGGTCACAACTCTTCTCGGTGCCGTGGTATCCTGTTTGCATTGGGCGGGGTTGGCGATGTTGTCTTTCTTGGGCGGGGGCCATGGGCGGGATGGTGGTCGATGATCAGCCGAGGCGAGACAACGTTGACCACCCAAGGCCGGGTGGAATGGGCGTGTTGATATGAAGGCTAGATGATGATGAGCTAAGGTCAGGTATGCTCGAGTATGGCGAGGTGGTATACTGATTACCCATGGCGAGGTGATGGCAACCCATGGCGAGGTGATGCTAACCCATGGCGAGGTGCAATGGGCGAGACCTTGATATGAAGGCGAGGTTAGGCGAGGTATGCTTGGCCATGACGAGGTGGTATACATACTGATTACCCATGGCGAGATGATCATGAGCTAAGGCGAGGTATGTTCAACCACGGCGAGGTGGTATGGGAGTGGTAAGATGGATAGAACCTTTGACCCCATGGTGATGGAAGAAGGTCAAGGAGCGATGAGAGCATTTGAGAGAGGAGCGTTCTTTTTATACTTTTTCGACATGGTCCGTGTATGTTTGCATCGGCGTGATGGATATTTCGAGTAGGGAACTTTCCAATTCGAGGAAAAGGATAGATGGCGGACAATCACGTTCAAGTCTCGCCAGACCAATGTTCTGCGTCAGGTCACGATTTCTCAAAGATCATTCCTTCAATCTGATTCGAGAAGTTTAAATTGTCTGTAAAAGAAAACGGTAAACATGCTAGATCATTATCTTGGGGGAGAAAGTAGACTCACTGGCTCCATATCGAACAGAAAACGCAATGTTGGATCCTTTGGAAAAGGGCTTCATGCTTAACACATTTTTTGGGTCGACGAATGAGTACGAGCATTCCTGCATGATAATGTTCCGAGTCGCATGAGATGCTCTCAGACGCCAGAGAAAGTATCAGTCTGAACTGAAGAAAACGAATGGATGAGAGTGAAAAGATGATCCAATGAAATACTCACCAGGTTGAATCAATTGAACTTTAAAATATATTGAGTTTGAGTTACATGAGAGCTTCCTGCAAGCTGCCGTGCTAGCTCTGAACCCTGTTAAATCTCAGTTCTTACAAGTGACCTTGTTACCTTTGCCCAAAGCCTATCTTTAACAGCCTCATATGGACCACTGCTTTGCATCGAAACAAAAATTCTTCTCCAATTTTGGGATTCCTGCATGTAGGGTATCTATATCTACAAATAAGTATCATCTTGAGGACATCCAATTCGAAACCAAATTCCGAGCTTGAATCCCATTTTCGCCACTGTACGCTGTGAGCACTCTCTCAGTAGCTAGCTCGTCAATAAGTCCGATATTTTTTGGGACAGCTGTATTTGAGGATGACGTGTGGGAAGCCGTGGATGCAACGAGCTGACGAGAACACTGTGTTGTGCGGTTTGTTAGATATATAGAACAAAGGCTATAAGGGAAAATCAACATACAAGTTTCGTCCCCCACCATGCTCGTACCGAGATACCAAGAGGGATGGCATCCTCGTCCTCGCCTTCGTTCATGTCGATGACGACAAGGAACATTTTGAGGGCTAGGGGAATGTCCCCTGATGTATATGCTGTTTCTGCAAATTGGAGGAACGTGAAAGGGTTTTGAGGGCTAAGGAGAAGGGCATGCGAAAGGGCTTCGAGGGCATGGGTGTATCTACAGTGGAGGGGAGCTCCGTCAGTGCTCGGAAGGGTAACTGTCTGAATGGGGTCCGTACTGGTTTGCAGAAGAATGGATGTCAGCGAGTTCTAACCAGCCTTCGACGTCTGTGTAGAATGTATCGAGATATTCATTGAGTTCGTCGACAGCTTTGTCCAACTTTCCAACACGTCTCAGAACCGATATCCGTCGCTTCCAAATTGCCTACACAGAATCAGACAGGAAGTGTAGTGAGGGGAGGTCGTGACTCACAGCATGGGCAGGGTTGGCACGCAGTAATTCATCATAATAGCTGAGAACGGTGCTGGGAGACTCAGTAGCCTCCATCCTGATTCCCGTGAGTACGTCTACCCGTGGTGACGCGGGGAACTTTTCGCCGAGTTGGACGAGGCATTGCTAACGCACAACCTTTCGTCAACGTCAAATCCAGCACTTGAAATGGACCTGCTCGAGACTCACGTCTGCTACGTCTATTCTTCCGATATCAAGGGCAGCCAATGCGAGTTGTTCAAGGAAAGCCCATCCTGTGAATGGATTCAGTGACGTGTAATAGACACAAGCCTGGCAATTGGCAGACCTTCGTCTCCTAGTTTGGCTGATGCACCGGCCTTGAGGACTACTAGGCCCTTGTCAAATGTTTCCTGTGATTTCCTGATATTATTCTTTCTATACGACGCGAGTTCGTGCAGGGCAGTTTGTAGAGACATCGGGGTTGCAGGAAACCTTAGACTTGGGTTTGATCGTTCACTCGCACGACTGTTTATCTTTATCTTGCTCCTAACCATTTCGGCATCCTGGAACTCGTCAGTCAGGACTGCGGGACGGCTTTCAGTATGTCAACAAAAAGGAATTCAGAAACGAGGAGGTAAAGCCTAGTGTCGTGGATGCCCGTATTTTTGACAAGATCAACCCAACAGACAAAAGCTATGATACAATCCGAATCAACGACCTTGTGGTCCCAGTCTCGCTTTTTACTGGCGCACAATGGGCATTAATAACCGAGGAACCTGTCGAACAACCAGTTTCCATAACACTGTCAATATTCCATGATATCTCGGAGGCTGCTCAATCCGATGACCTATCCCATTCCATCGACTATAGTGGCGTGGTTGATCACCTCCGCAACGCCGTGGTCTTGAAAACATTCCTGTGCATTCAGGACCTCTCTTGCTGCATTTGCGAAATAGTTTCGAAGATCCCATTTTTGGCACCCGTTCTGGATGGCCTCGAAATATTCGTTAGCGTGAAGCAGTTGAAATCCCCTTTGCACACCAAAACTGTTGGGATTGAACACTTTGCCAAGTTCACAGGAAATGGATCGTGGACGCCTCAAAATGTCACTCACAGAATTGAAGACCTAGTTGGACCTACAACGGTGGGAGTGAGACTTGAAGAACGAGTGGAGAAGCAGGATGTCGTTGTCAACCTATCCATTCAAACTGAGGACAAAGGTTTGGATCGCGAAGATTGGATTCATATCAGAGGTATAACGAAGATGGTATACGAGGTATCATTAATCTTTTCTTATCCTTTTTGGTATGTTTTTACTCATATTCTTGATAGGAAATCTGCGAATCCACTTTCCTCACTCTGGAAGCTCTTACATCTTATATCGCTTCTGAGACTCTTGCCGCTCTCAAATCCTATCCCCTTTCTCCAACCGTCTCTGTAAGGATCTCTAAACCTTCTGCAATTGCCATTGCGCGCTCCAGCGAAATCGAAATCATTCGCAAATCCACGGATTATGCTGGGTTATCAGGAGAGGGAGAAAAGGAGGCATCTTCCTCGGATTTCGAAGACGTTGCCGTTGCGCTTGAGCGGAGTGAAAAAAATACGCACACAGTTGCGATCGCCCTTGGTTCGAACCTTGGAGACTCCTTCCAGAACATTGAATATGCTTTACGACTTCTTGAAGCTCCTCGAGACATTCTTCCAGATGACGAAGAATTTATGGACCTTGAGCCATTCATCGATGTCGTGGACACCTCATTTCTATACGAATCTGCCCCCATGTATGTCACAGAACAACCTTCTTTTATTAATTGCGCTTGCATGGTAAGCTTTTACTTTGTTTCTTATTGATAAATCATTTCTAACACAGAATGTTTTGTAGATTGAGACCAACATATCACCCCTTCATCTTCTCCGCGTGGCCAAACAAATTGAAAATATTGTCGGTCGTGTGCCGTCAATTCGCAACGGACCTCGTGCCGTGGATCTTGACATCATTTTCTACGATGATGGTGTTGTTGATTCCCGACCGACCTGGAAAGATTCCAGCGATCTGGAAGGTGAACTGGTTGTACCCCATCCCCTAATGCAAGACCGCGAATTTGTCCTTAGGCCTCTGAATGAGTTTGTTTTTTATCTGGTGTCAATTTCTTGTGACGCTGATGAGGAACTATGAAGTATGATCCCAGATTATATCCATCCCGTTTTCAAAAGATCAGTGCAGGACCTCCTCAACCAAATTTATGACCCATTAGCCGCTCCCATGAAAAAGGTCCTTCCGTATCCTCGATTACCCCTAAAATCTCCCCAAAGCCTGTACCCTTCCGTCTCATCTGTACCTGAAACACTTACCTACTGGTCGTACTCCGCGCCTTCTTCAAGACCAAAAGTCCCTTTTTCTCAAGATTCAAATCCTTGGAAAACTCATATCATGGCCACCCTCAATGTCACCCCAGACTCATTTTCAGACGGTTCGAAACATGACACTCTTCCCGCAGCAGTCAAGTATACCGCAGCCGCCGTTGCTTCCGGTGCGAGTATTGTTGATGTTGGAGGCTACTCGACAAGACCTAGAGCTGCGTTCGTTAGCACTGAGGAGGAAATCGATCGAGTCGTCCCTGCCATCCAAGCGCTGCGCAATGTCAATGTTTCCAGAGAACTTTTATCTAGGACAGCATCCCCCAAATCGTCGTTGGCTGGGGCTGATGCCGATGAGCATTCAGATCCTTTCTCCGACGACGTCTTATCACGAATGTCAGAGGTTCCGCTCAGCATTGACACTTTCCGTTGGGAAGTCGCGGAAGCGGCCCTTCAAGCCGGGGCCAACTGTATCAACGACGTGTACGCGTTTACTGGCCCCCATTCATGGGGCCTTGCATCACTTGGGAATATCTCCAAATCGCGTGAAGAAGAAGAATATCATATGAGCGGGATGAAGCGCGTCGCAAGAGAATATGCAGTTCCGGTCATCCTCATGCATTCGAGAGGTGATGCTGGAAGCAACAAAGACTATAGTCAGTATGATTACGCCCTTTTGACTTGTGGGGCTACTGTCGAAGGCGTCCGCGTCGAACTTGGGAGCAAAGTCGAAAAAATCGTGAAAGGAAAAGGAGGTGTCAGACGGTGGTTTGTTGTTGTTGATCCTGGTGTTGGATTCAGCAAATCGGTGGATGGAAACCTAGAGGTTTTGAGGAATGCGCAGGGCATTGTCGCGGATTTAAACGTCGGAAACGGTGGGTATCTTTTTTTAACTACTTTCCTTCCTTTTTGTTCTTCTTTGCATTTTTCTCTCTTTCTTTTGTCTTCCTTGTCCTTTCCCCTTATTTCTTCTTTGCCTTCCTTTGTTTTTTTCTTCTTTCCCTTTCTTTCTTTTTTTTTTTTTCTTGTTTTCCTTTTTTTTTCTTACCTTTTTTTGTACATCGAATTTACGGGATTTTTTCCCCTAGGAAAAATCGGCCCTAACGAACCACGCCGCAATCCTTTGAGGGGATACCCTCTCCTTATTGGGGCATCCAGAAAGTCATTCTTGGGCATCATTCTCGCTGAAGGCAGTCCAGATGACAACGATCCCCGTGCTAGAGGACGCACAACAGAACCGAAAGAACGTGGATGGGCGACTGCTGCCGCTGTGACCTGTGCCGTTCAACAACGAGCCTTGGTCGTCCGAGTTCATGATGTGAAAGAAATGATGGATGTTGTCAAAGTGGCAGATGCTCTGTGGAGTTGATTGCCTTGCGCGATCAAGTGTCTACATTATAAGTTCAAGCTATTTCTGCGAAGATTTCAAAGCGAGGTCGACTACCACCAATCTATCTAAACAAATAATTGATGTGGGTATTCCTCGATCTCTTCTAACTTAGCATATCACTAACTTTATTCGGTGTTCAGTGTACAACCTACTCCCTCATTATTTTTATAACAACCAGTTTCTGCACCCCCTCCTACATTGTTAATGTTTTTGATCGTTTGAGATTTGCTGGCACGGTAAATCTCGGTTTTCGAAGGCAAAAACTTGGGCGATCCAAGGAGATCGGTCGATGTAATCTCTTTTTTATTTCATAGCAACGCTGAATCCTTCGCGATATGGATGTGCTCAATTCCTTGATACAAAAATTGCGCCCTGACCAACCTCATAGCAGCAACGAGGCTCACCCCCCTCTCTACCGCGACCAGTGTCCCATGTAACTCAATCTCCTCTTTTCCGTCTGCCAACTTTTCTTTATGAAACGGCCCATGTAAACCAGTTGGGTACATCCAAAAGAGGAGCCCAGTAGTTGTTTTCTCTGAAGGTTCACTTCCCTCTGGCTCCGTTGAAACTCTACACCTCCCTTGATTGCGGATGTAGCGCTCTATTCCAGAGAAGTCCTCAGCATTAGATAGCTCGTCGAGAGTGCCTGCTGCAAGGATGGACGCGAGGAGTGCTGCTGTTGCATTGGAGTTTACTGATTCTGTGGACCGCGCGATGGTGTATGGGTACTCGGATTTATCAGATGCCATGATGGTTTGCTCTCAAGTGTGACTCTGCAACAAAATTGAATGACGTCGATCGTTACTTCGCATTGTAGAAGGGTAGAATCTTGCTGACCTGCTTTGTAGAGAGTGGATAACTGACTCGTTATTCCCCGAGTGGGAGCGACTCGGAGGCTCCGAAATCAAGTTTATATTGGGGTGGGTCAATGAACGCCAATGTTATACCGCCCGAGTCGGGCTTGAGCTTATCACAAATGATCACAAATGATCTACTATGATCATGAGCCGATCCGAGGGCCTGACTCGTTACTCCATGACGAATTATAATCAAGATGTCTATCACCCATCCATTTCATCTTCCGTGAGCTTCTTCTATGACTTGATGGTCGATTAGAGGTGGAAGTCAGAAACTGGAATGTCAGCGTCGTTCTTGTGGAGAAAAAAATCGATTAACCACCGTGAATACGATATACAGGATAACGAGTACACATAAAACAAAGATAGGCCACAATCAAAGGGGAGGTCAACTGGGATTTGACATTACAGTGTCAAACTCAAACATCTCGGCCATCCATCTTCTCGAATTTCTCGGCGTTGACAGGGTCCATGACGTCGATTCCCTCTCCCTCCGCTATAGATACGAAGTTATAAAAAAAGGTCAATTAGTGCATTTTTTGAGCAAATACGGGGACGATGGAGACTTACCAGCAATTTGGGAGACAGGTCCAGTGAACCAGTTCCTTGCGCTGATGACCCAAAATCCGAAGCTGTAGATAATGACGATCCCAACGGCAACGACTGAGTAGTTGAAGGTCTGAGAATCCACGGGCTGGAGGAGGAATTTGAATTTTAGTTATTGGTTTTGAAAGAGAAGAAAGTGGATCCTTACATTGACTTGTGGGAGGATGAAGGCAATAGAAATAAAAGCAATCCATAGGACGGCCGCGATTGCCACAGGGTAGGAGTACGATCCGAGGTGGAAAGGTCCACGAACGAATTGGTCACGGTAAATCACGCGCAGTGCGATGGGAATACCTAGGAACAAGAGTAAAATAATCTTAACTATACGCTCTTGGAGAGCCTGAGGAAGGCAAACTATACCGTAAGATATATAAAGGCCAATTGTGGCGATCGAGGTCGCTGCGGCGAAGGCGACTGAGCTTCCCAGACTCGGCAGGCCAAGGATGAAGCTGAGTGTGCAGGCAAGCCAGACTTGATTGAGCATATCAGATCAAAGTTGATGGGCTAGAGATATTTTGGCATATTAGACCGTACTTACCTGTGCGGATTGGTGATTTCCATTCTTTGTTAACCTTAGCGAAGAATTTATGTCCTGGAATCCCTCCATCTCGAGCAAACGCGAACATCATGCGCGAGTTGGAGGTAATGGAGAATGTCCTTTGTTACATAGTTTGGTTAAGAAATCATTTTTCGTCTCCTTTCAAAAAGCGAAAAAAGAACATACCCACAAAAATACATAGCGCCAATGACGATAACCATGAGGACAATCGCACCCCTCTCTCCAACTGTGTCCAGGAAGATCTGGGTAACGGGTTGTTTGGTTGCAGAGTTCACAGTGTTCTCTAAGTCTTGGATGGAGAATAGTAATCCGAGAATGAGGAACCAGCCTAGGAGTGCTGAGACGCCAATGGCCATGATGATCCCGATGCTACCTGACATGGCCGCATTGTGAGTTTCTTCTGTCATCTGCTTGACTGTTAGAAAGAATGGCAGAAGTTTGGATAAGAGGTAGGTTTACGTGGGCACTAGCATCAAATCCTTCGAAAAAAAAAAAAGTTTTAGTTGACAGGTCTCAGTAAGGGATTGACCAATAAACATACCAGTTAGAGTGTACTAGAAAACAGAAAGGTCAGTTATTGAAGAAGAGAAACCAACAAGGAAACACACTTGAGCCATGAGGATCTTGAATGCGATATCAGATATCAAGACGCAGAACTAAAAGAATTAATCAAACGTACGCCAATAATGACAACATAGGCATGGCTGGCCCTGTCACCCCAACCCTGTCCTGGCGGACCAGTGCCATCTATGAAAGTCTGCAAAACGAACTTCGCAGATTGATGTTTGGGGGCTTTTGCTAGGATAGCGATAACCAATGACGTTGTTCCAAGCGCATGCCACCATACAGAAATGTTGTTGAGGATATGAAGTAGGTGAACCCCAAAGGTGTTTATTAAGCCTTGGGTGAATAGGACAGCTGCATAGATGCCTGGACAATATGAATAGTGATTGGTAATGGGACGAGAGAAGAAAAATATAGCATTTACCAATGATTTTCTTTGGAGTTGGAACATATCCTGTGTTTCCAAGTGTGCATGCTGTCGAAATAAAATTGGCGCAAGCGAAACTGATCCCTGTGGTGACTGCAACTTGGCCAAGCAGATTGAACCAACCTATTATTTTAATTAGTTCTTTGGAACACAATCTTGGTGCTTTAGACAGAGATGTACCAGTAATCCAAGATGCAATGGGCGCATCTTTCTTTCTTGACAGCATTGCTGCCCAGAAATACGGGCCTCCAGACGTCGGATGTGCACTGAAAGGGTGGGATTAAATAATTAGAAATATTTCGCCAGCACCTGTTCTTTCTCATCACCTGCAGATCTCTGCCAGAAGTTAAGCCGATTAGCCTTAAGTGGTTCGTGCGACTTATTGGGACAGAATGAAGCTTACCAGCCATCGCAAGACCGACAAGCATGGTGAAGCATGCTACAATAAAAATGAACATGATGAGGGTCAAACTTGAAGCTTGATGCCCAGACATACCGACGACAACCCATCCCCATACCATCACTACAGGACCACCAGTACTCTGTTAAGCAGGCGATTCAGGACCCACAACACCAAACCAGGTAATCACGCTTGGAACACACCAAGCCATATAAGAATAAGGAGGGAATCCCGGTGATAACAGAGATGATGGAGAAAGAGACCTATAAAATAAATGCCCCAATATCAAGTAGGGGATTCCGATTGGTAGGGCAATAATGGCTCAAACGACATACACCAAAGTTCTGACAAGCAAGGAATCAATAAGACACGGTTTTAGCGCGTTGTTTAATGAGATACACACCTGCACTACACTCAATTCGCGCCTTTGGTTATTGGGGTGTTTGGTTAGCGTTCACGTCCAGCGGCGACACGCGAGAAACGCACTTCAACTCCTGCTTATATCCCATTCTGGCAAGTTCAGCTTCATCCGAGGTAACCTTGCCGATTTCACCCATGTTGGTCGATTTTACAAGGTAGCAGGAGGTGGAGGAGAATGCTAATGGGAGGGACTTGCAGTGGTTCCCAGCAAATGTCGAACGGGGTACAGTCCCATGTGCTGCTGATAAGGCGGGGATAAATATGGATTGACCTGAGGTACGGTTGGATATCTTGGCCAGATGACAATGAAATGGGCTGCCCTTGATTCGCTTAAAGCGGTAGCGATAGATAAGGGAGGTCGTTGCCTATGTTGTTGTCGGCATCGACTTACATGGCGTGGAATTGTCGTCCCTCCACATCGAATTCCACGAAATCGTTCGATACATCCTGGGGACAAATACTGCCAGTGAAACGCCATCTATGGGCAATTTTTTCAGTTTTTCAGGGTTCCTACACCACGTCGGAGAAAAGGAATATTATTGAATCCCATCTACATATTCTATATGTAGGCACTGGATATGATGGGAAAAGTCTCTGGAGCATCACAAGATGAATTTCGGAATGAAAATGAATGAGAAAAAAACACCGACCCCTGTCTTTGCGTACATAGATGTACAGTACATACATGATCCAGTCCTCCAGAACATGGGAGTGCTACAAATGAATTAGAATAGCAGACACTGCGAAACAAGATGATTGCAAGAACTGAAGACCTTGATTCTGAAGGGCGAGCTCGGTGTTGCGAAATAGTGGCAGGTCTTTGTGGGAAGGAATTACATAAGAAAACCGGGTCAGTTACCGGCAGTCATGAACGCGTCGACTTCGTTCCAACATCAACGTCAACGTCCGCGTCGACCCTTGACCGTTTTCATCACCAACTACACATAATCAATAGACGTTTGTCGATCTATGGACTCAGACTCGGAAGACGACTATCTCGGTACGAATGTCTATACTTCGATTTGAACCGTTATCTCTGACCTTTGACAGAAAGGCGATGGTATACCACCCCCTGTCTTGGAGCTCATCACTGACCCTACCTTGCATGTATGCAAAATAGAGCATACTCGTCTCGGAGATGATGGATGCCGGCGCCTTTTCAGATGGTTGAAAACAGGGATCGATTGGATGTCTGATGAAGGTAAGATAGGACGAATGTCTTAGAATTCACCACACTGATATTCTTCAAGACGACAACTGTGACAATGCGCCAAGAACAGCAGGGTTTCCTCGAAGCTTGTTGCATCTCGAGCTGAATGATGTGCGCATGGGCGACACAGGTTTTGGATACCTTGTCGATTGGATGCGGTCTTTGCTCCGACAGGATCAAATTCGTGGAGGGGTCTTTGGTCGAGCAACATTAAAAACACTCATCTTGAGATCCGTCAGTACCCACAAAACCTCTATTTTATTGATGTCTAAAGATTTCTGTAGAATCTAGTTCAAGGATCATCGCGCTCTGCAGCTGATTTTGTATCAGTTTCCTCTTCGTTGGTGTCTTTGGGCCTATCGAACAATCCATTATCCCCTATCTTTCGGCAATCTCTTTTCCCTCTCTTCCATCGGCTTTCGTCTCTCCGACTTCTTGATCTTTCTCTTACACAAATAGATCCCACAGGCATCGAAGCACTTTCATGTTACATTGGCGACACTACGACCAAGTGTAAACTCACTCATTTCATTGCCAATGCCAACTCCATGGGATACGCTGGTTTAAAATCATTGATATCATCGATGGAATCATGTTGGACATTGGAGAAGGTGGACATGTTTGGAAACATGACCACCCAGGACGCGAACCATCGGCCAGAAGATATTCAGCAAAATGAAATAGATCATATGCGACTTGGAGAAAAGTTACAAACCGACTTCTTAGTCTCTGCGGACTCTACTCTTCAATTAACGTGGGGCAGTGGTTGCGGACACGCCCATCTGGACAGAACGGTGAAGATGATCCTCGGGAGGAACATTATCTTGAAGCAAAGAGTGAAATTCCAGGCTTTGGAACTTCTGAAATATTCAAGGGTGATGTTGCTCAAACCCATATCCAGTCCCCCCTCCAACTCAACCTCGTCCTGCTGTGAAGATTGCGAATGCCTACCAAACCCTTCAAGCGAGCTCCTCCCCCGATCCCGAAATTCTCCCAAATCAGCTTCCTTTTCCTCTCTTCCTACAGAACTTCAACTAACCATACTTTCCGAACTGGCCCCTATCCTTTCGACTACTCAGAGAATCCGAATATTTGAATACTCCACCAACAAAGCTACGTTGCCAAAATTACGCCTTTGTCTCCCCAACACTAGGCAAACCCCAGACCCATCCACTTCTGAAGGTTGCGTCGTTGACCCAACACGTCTCACATTCAACGCAAACGTGAAAAGGTCTATTAGTGGCCATGGGTCGAGAGTCGGAATGTTGAGCCCAGGTTCCTCCGAGTTCCATCAGAACCCCGCACGTCAAGGCGGGAACTGCATGGGTGGCGATAATATTGTATGTCAAAGACAGATTGAGATTCGAGAATGGCTCGAACTTGTCCAATGCGATGCGTATGATCTGGGATGACCAAGGTGAACTATCTTGACCTATTTTCTGTCTCGTCTTGGCTTACTTGTCTTTTCGGCAGCTAAGGAAGAGGAGTCAAGTTCATCTGCCGAATGACGTACATATAGAGTCAACTAGTCAATGGCCGTGTCCTCGTAAACCGTCGTTCATCCACCGAAATAGATGCATGAAAATAGGCCACTCTGGATCAACTACATCAAGTTTGTTGATCATTAGATCGATCCAACTACGAACTTGCACTGTCTAATTTTCGAAGAGAAGATGAGGGGTTTGATTTCACAAACCCCGAGCCGACGTCAACGAACATGACCAAAACAGGACATCTTTGGAGCATTACCTGGCTCGGCTTCAAAGTTCAGCTTTATCGTTTGCCTTGTTCAGCAAGTCCAAGCCCCTGAAGTCATATGTGTGGTTTTTTCTGCAGGCAAAGTTCGCAAAGTTCAATTACGAAAAGTCTCATTATAAGTTCCAGTCGATCATCGCCTCGACATCAACCCGACTCCACTTCTATCAAGCATCCAGTTTTTCCTTAAGAAGGCTAATTGTTGTAAAAATAACAGACGGCCCCGCTTGGGGTTGTCAGTACAGCCTGCGCAGAGTATATTTGGCTTCGGTCATAGCGACCATACGACAAGCGCTAAAAGGCGCAGCCTTATCTCGGCGAGCGCCAATAGGCGCCAATTGTTCGCTCATGTTCGCCGCTCTTCGCGGAGGGAGCCTACCGACACGTCAGTTTTGATCGTCAGGGCTATGGCAGGGCGGAGTAATGATTCCGCAGTAACGAGAACATGACGAGAAGTTGAATCGAATGTGCGAGAACAAGGCAGACTTTTCAAATTCCCTCCATAGTTCTCAACTGCGATCGACTAACTTTGTCTGACTGCGTAGGGCACTTAGGTTTCTCCATTCCATATATGAGGCTAATTTGCCCGACAACGGGTAGGTATACCTGTTCGAGGTATGCTTCCTCGTACTAAGCAATTGAGGCTTGATTGAGGCTCCTGTGTTCGGGAAGTCCTGGCTAGCATCGATCGTCGTGATACCACAACGAAAAAAGGGTATTGACTGCCAGTGGCACAGTCACTTACGTCGAAACATCAAGAAGAATGGCTGTCTGCGTGAAGTCGCTTCAGACCTCGATGCCCATCTCACAATTCTCCGAAGGAATGATGGATCAAATCAATCGATGATAGCTATGTACACTGGTGCAAGTCTCAAAGCCTCAAGGTTCAGGCCTGTTGTGCGCACCCGAATGTGCCCGACCCCATCCATCGACTCGGAAAAGCCCCTGTAAGCCATGACGATATCTGGGAATAACTGGAGCATGTGCGGTTTCTTGTGTTTTCGTCTGCCCCGTTGTCAGCGGCACTTTCATGGGAAACGAGGGTTTTCGGGCTCCACCTCAAGGCCTCAAGAGTCAGAATAGGTGAATCCCAAGCAAATCCAGATGCTGATCCTTCACCCTCATACTCAATTACCTGTCCATAGATGCAATGGGAAAACCTGAGTCATTTTGAAAATCGTCCTCACAGAGCTGAGAGAGCTTCTCCCGACTATCGATTTTGAACGAAAAAGGATAACGTGAAGGCGACCCTTAGTGCGCCCTAGTGCGCCACGTTGTCTGGATCCCGCCCTCCAACAGATTACCCACTGATGGCGGGCTGATGGCGATGCGCAGGGCGGTGTCGACGATGCTGAAAATAAATTTCTCACGTGAAACGGGTCGTTCAGGGCGCCTAAAGGTGCTCAGCTGACCTCTTGGACTGATTGAATTGAGTCTATTTCGGTCTTAGGTCCAAACCGCGCCGTAGGCTATGTGACTCACGTTGACGCGACCTGAGTACACCTCACTGCGGCAGCGGGGCTGTGGCAGTTCTTCCCTTTTCATCCTAACGATACACCGTGAGTCAACCTAGATATCTTCATTCGCTCTATCTCTTTCCAATTATTCTCAGGCGACATATCACTATCTATATAACATGTCGGGTTATCTTCCCCAGTTCGGAGTCAAGCCCACTCGCCTCCACCAACTCATATCTCCGTTGCGCGTCAGGACCACACAGTAGTACACCAACGTAAACCGCGACCGTTATCGCCATGCCAGGAAAGCACGTCCACTTCGAAGACGTTTCCAGCCCCTTGCCCGCCACTCCCATGGTCCCCTTCATCACTGTCCTCTCACCATCCTCACCATTCTCAACATCGAGCATGACAATGTCACCAGAGCCAACATCACCGCCCCCTCTCGGGTTCGGATCCCCAAACACGAATGTCCCCCTTCCAGGGAACGGAACACCACACCCTCTGTTCTGCAAAAACTCGGGCTACATGCAGCTCTATGCCTTCGACATTTCGAAACATCCTTCTGAGATGTCGAACAACATCCCCCGCCACATGTGGGATCAGCCCGCGTCGGTGCCATCCACATCCTCGATGACTTTCGTATGCGAGCGATTGCCATGGACGTTCACTGTCGTTCCCTCAAACGGGAATCGGTTCGTCACAGTGCGCGACCTCTTCGAGGGTCTCTACACCGCCCTCCGAAAGCCCGTACAGCCTCAAGAATTCAATTCACTATCAATAACAGAGCGGGACGAAGTCACCTCAGCGTACATCGCGCGCTGCAAACACTTCTTCGACCAATCACACATCTACGACCAAGAGTTGTCCAAAGGGGTGAAGCGAGTAGACTTGCTGGGGAAATACACGATGTTCGCCGGGACGGATTATAATGCGCTGTTGAAAGGAGGGAGATGGGTGTTGTCGACGTCGAAAAACGTATCATGATCGCTGGTGAATAACCCGCATGGTATATTTTTCTTCGATTCGTAACCTATCCCCTTGCTTATTTCTTCGCCACCACGCGATGTATACCCCCGGCTATCCTCATACCCCACACCAGACGCCATCACACCAGTCATGGACGTTGTATTATTATGATCGACACTCTATCGTAGCATATTTTGACACTTGACACCACCACTCCCACCCAACTCAACTCGCATCGCTCGATGCGTCGCCGACACATAATCGGCCTGACATTGTAGCAATACTTTATACGTACTACTACGTTGTACATTGTACAACACATGATCCATGACGACGACGAACCCATAGATGAAATGAAAACGTGGATTCGATGTACTTTGTAACCTGATTAAATTGCTGAGCATCATATTAAAGAGTCATGATCACAATCTAAAGAAGCTCATAGTACTGTATCAATGGCACGTAAGCAACGTTGCCTATGGCCGAAGGAGACGTGTAAAACTGTATTCTTGGCGTCATCGTACGTGGGCCTCGAGGTAGGCACGTCTTCAATTAACACTGCCAAAAAATTTGCCTTGAGGTTAACCGTGATACTCGAAATTTGAATGAACAATTTTCTGTTTCACGTCGTGATCAATGAGGCTTCCGCATTGTGGCCTCGTTTTCATTTTGAGGGATAATTGGAATCATGATTTTGAGAAGGCGCCAAGATTCGGGACTGTATTATTGGCATGACTGGTAGCATCGTGTTCATCGTCGTCGTCGCCGTTTCTCAAGAAGGAGGTCTAAAAATAGATCGAAATTTCGATCAGTGATCGCGCCCCACACATGGCCTGTTCTGACCTGTTCTGACTTGCCATGATTCATTCGTCTTTCTGAGCATCAATGGATGCTAAGGTCAGTGGTCCGGTCATCTATCATCAATTTTTTTACAACCACTATCTCACTCATTCAATTCACTCTACATATTCTATCTTTTACACAGGTCGCCATGGACTCATCCAACAACAACAACAACAACCATACTACCAGGACCAGAATTAGACCTCTCAAGACCCCTGTTCTTGGTGTTGGAGATGTTCTGGGAGCTGGTGATTCATACCTCGTAACAGACATGCTCCCTGAAGACTTTGCAGAGTCTGCGTTCGAGAGATTGAAGATGGAGGTCAAGTGGCAAACAATGCATCATCGAGGTTCGTCTTTGATCTGGATGATTCTGCAACTGCAGCTGACTTGACTTATAGGTGGAGAAGTCCCTAGACTGGTTGCGGTTGAAGGAGAGGTCGCTGAGGATGGCAGGTAAATAATTGCTGAGCGCTCATTTTCGAATGGAAGGTTAATTATGAAATGTAGTTTTCCTGTTTACCGCCATCCTGCAGATGAGTCACCCCCTTTGCTCCCGTTCAGTCCGACCGTCTCAATAATACGGGAGCATGTACAAAAGGTGAGTGTGGTATTTGGGTTCCATCTACTCCTGTGCTAAATCCGTTATCAGATTCTCAACCACCCAGTTAACCATGTGCTCATACAATTATACCGTTCTGGAAAGGATTACATTTCTGATCATTCCGACAAGACGATAGATGTCGTCCGCGGGTCGAGCATCGTCAATGTCTCTCTGGGTGCCAAGCGGGTGATGACACTCCGGTTGAAAAAGTCAAAGAATGAATCGCATCCCTCGGAAGACAGCATCGCAGAAACCAGTATCACCGATTCCGTTCCTAATCCTACACATAGAACTCAGCACCCACCACCTCGCCAGGCCCAACGTATACCCCTTCCACACAACTCCATGTTTGTGATGGGCCTCGAAACGAACGCAAAATGGTTACACGGTATCAATCACGATAATCGACCACTCAAGACGAAGACCCCAGAGGAACAAGTCGAAGAGGGCGCCAGGATAAGTCTGACATTCCGCCACATTGGGACCTTCTTATCAAAGGACGAGTCCACGATTTGGGGACAGGGTGCAACAGGAAAGACAAAGGAGCTGGGGAGAAAGGTCGTCGATGATCAAGAGCTGGTAAAGTCTTTGATAATAGCATTTGGCGACGAGAACCAGCAAAATGATTTCGATTGGGAGAAAGCATATGGGCAAGGGTACGATGTTCTACATTTAGCTTCAAAGGATAGCTAATTCTATATGTATACCCTCATTCACGCTAAGGTGGGCTTGACCTTGAAAAGATCTTGTATTTGAGTTTCAAAAACGAGGAAAAGAAATGTCCACCCGTCTATCGCAAAACCCGAGAAGCAATTTTTAAGACTTGTTTCTGCGATAGCCTGGCAAACCAGAAGTCGCTCAAAACCATGAAGGTCTTGTACTCGCTCCAAACTCGCTCTGAGAGTCAAATACTCTGATTTGCGTGGCGAAAAATAGGGGCGAAATAGGGGTTTACTGAACTTTAATTTTGCACGTGACGCGTGAAGTTCTGTTGGTCACTCCTGAATCTACGGTAGACCCGTGACTTGTCCGTACATGATATTCGATGTACGGACCCGTATATCTGAGATTAAAAACCTGTACCGTTCAAAACCCACGCCACACGCCTTTCTAAGACGCAGGACAGCTCAGGACTTTTTTACACCCTAAACTTAGATCACGTTACTCACCCACATCCATGCTTTCCCTGTCATCATCGCAATTGTTGCCTGTCTGTAGTTGAAATTCTCGAAGTACAATCTTGTTTTTGGTGACATTCCAGGTAATAAGGCAAGCCTTGAGTCCAATGCAGACCTCAGTTTCGGAGTATGTTGTCCAGAAAGATTGTGCACGTGTAAGTTCGGCAGGGATCAGGATATTAAACAGAGCCTTTAAATTGACGTCGGAAAACAGCAGATCATGTAATTGTTTGAGGGCATTTTGAACAAGTGCCTCCCCATCAAGGGGTTGAGGCAGACTTTCCATTGAATTACGTGTTATAACTTATATGCGCTCATCCTTCGACGGAGAGAGAAAGGAAGGCGCCAAAATGAAAGTTAATTAATGAGCGCGACTCAAGCGCGACGCGTTCTTTGGGTGAGTAACGTGATCGAAGTAAGTTTAGGGTGTGAAAAAGTCCTGAGCTGTCCTGCGTCTTAGAAAGGCGTGTGGCGTGGGTTTTGAACGGTACAGGGATTTAAACTCAGATATACCAGCCTGTATA
>JAIFHD010017511.1:0-11949 GCA_019721455.1 Psilocybe mexicana
CAGAAAGAATTGAAAGAAAATACGAAAGTAGAAGCTACCGGTAAACAATGCCAAAGGTCACGGTATTGGATCGGAGACAGATAAGATAAGATAAGGAATAGTATCTACCGATGAACGAAAAGGATAACTACCCCGTCACAAAGCCCCCCCGTCGGTAGACTGCTTATTCCTCCTGGATCCAGCACCTGCCCGTTTTCCTCGTTTTGTCGGTTTGACAACCGGTCCTAAAGTGACGCCCAAACGTTCAGCGAGGCTGGGATGAGATAGCCGATCGCGACGATCATCAGGAAAAGTTTCAGCTGGCTGCAAGCTTCCCACATATCCCAATTCCTTAACCCATTTGTCGGATTGATGCCCAGGTCCAGCTACAGCCCCGTATTCCTGTGGAGAGACGAAATCGCATTTCACATGATGTCCGTTGTTGGTCCAGCGATCCGCGACCACTCCCCGGAACGTCGTGGCTTGATGCTCCGTTGCGAACACTAGCCAGAACACTTGGAGGCCCCCTTCATTGGTCCTGTGGACTCGTTTGAGATTCGCCCCAAAGGAAAACCGCAATACCTCGAATATCCAGTCCAGGATTTTATCCCAACAGTAGATCACCGGTATGTTCCACAGCAGCAGAAACCGGGTCTGACGACCTTCGCCAATGTTCGATAGTATAGAAACGGGAGCCTTGCTGGGAATCGGGAACATCTCCATCACACGAGGCGCAACTCGCGGATCTCGGTGCACAACCATCAACGAATCTGTAGCGACATCATTATCCTCAGGGAAACCCATCCGAGTCAAAAGACTCAATTCCGATGGATTCGCGGACGGGGTGCTATCTTGTCGCGCGGGAACGTTTTGAGGAGCGGGAGAAAGTCGACGAGAGAGAGGCGCCGATAAGGGGACCGGAGGATCTCCCTGAACCGACGGTGCACGACGAGGAGATCGCGACCTCCTTCCATGGCGAGGCGGACTTAGTCGACGAATAGGCGAACGAGAACGTGAACGACGATATGGAGGAGGACGTTCGTTATAGGAATATCTTGGAGGGGGTTGGTAACGAGAACCCTGACGACTCGGCGAGTAATGACGTGAAGATTGGCGAGTTGGAGCTCGACGGTGGTTGAGTCGCCGATCCCGGCGATGAGGCTCTCGAGACCGAGACTCTCGAGGTCGGAAAGGCTCCCTTTGATCAATATTGGTGCCTTCAGAGCCACGCCCCGAGAAATTTACTGACGCTCTTCCGTCTCTTTCGTCCGCGATTGAAGGTGCCGCACCGAGCGAGGGTTCAATTCCGACCATATCTGCAGAATCTTGCTTTCGACGCAATTCTTCCTCGTTATCATCGTCCAAGGATACCACGTCTTCCATATCTTCTGGCACGATGGAGTCAGGCGCGGTGGCGAGAGGGGCAACAACGAAGGCTCTGCCAACGTCAACTCGGTTGGGCAGCTCCTTTTCATAACACCACGACGATTTTGCGAAGTATATCGTATGTTGTCCGTTCTCCGAGCGTTCGATGTATGGTACTTGTGGGACGGGCCAACCAAAAACCGAAACGTCAGCGTCGTAATGTCGAGGGATGGTCAGAGGTTCGTCAAAATACAGGACTCGTTTATTCGCTCTGTCGAAATAATGATGCCCGCCGTTCGATTTGGCGTAATTGCTAGAGCGTTTCCTCATACAGGGTTTATCCTTGTCGATAGAGTCTTCCACCCAGTAAGTCCAGGATCCGCCCAAAATCGTCCGTATCACAGGAGGTGGAATTATCTTCCCGTCGACTTCCACAAGGATGTCACCGTAAATCGATTCCATCGCCGGGGCAGAGATTCGAGGATCCGTATATCGATCGTTTGCAAAACCTTGACCTTCCGGAGAAGCCATTAGTCTGGAGGCCAACGAGGAAGGTTTCAAGTCGCTGTATTTTCCGATAGCGATGTCTTCTTCCCTAGACAGTATAGTCATTCCATAGGACATTAGGAGACGTTCATGGTTTCGAATTCCATCCTCAAGTTGCTTCAACTGAGTGAGCGCCGTCATTGAAACGCAGTACGGCGATATAGCTCTCATCCGTTCTCGATCCAGGTCATCGTCCCCTTCTCGAACGATGTAACAAGGCACTTTGTTACGGAGCAGCCAGAGCCCACTTTCCTCATCGCATCCATTCAACCAAACACCCATAAAAGTATCATCGGCGGGCGGGATGGAGGCTTCAATGACCGCGGAATCCTGGCTTTTGAGAATTGAGTCAGCCATTCGATTCCAAGCCGCTAGTTCCTTGACGTCCCTCTGCACAGCAGCTAAGGTATCTACCGCGTCATCCAACCGCATCTCCGACCGTAAAACGATCAGAGTTTTGACCGAAAGATCTTGAGGTCGATTGTCCCAAAGATCGAGATGAGAGTCTCGGATGCGAGAGTATTTCTCTGCCGTTCGCAATAGTAAGGTCACTCGAGATTCCAGGACGTTGAGAAAAGACTTGCGGAATACCCCTCGAGCGGAAGTATTCGAGAGGACCCAGACGTCGAAAAATAAGGCGTTCTCGGGGCGCGAATCCTTAGCCCATTTCCTGATAAAACCGAGCCATGGTCGTTCACAGTCGTAGTGTTGCGGTACCATGGTATAATCGAATCGTCCCAGATGCCCGTCGCTTCGCCGTTGTTCCTTGGGAAGACCATTACCCAGTAGGATTGCATCGTTTCTGGTTCCGGGATAATAAGCGTGAACCGTTGAATTGGGTGACCATAACTCCCAAAGGCGATCTTTGATTCGGACCGCTCTTCTAGCCATGACGTTGAATTCCGGTAGGTAGAATAACATAGCTCCAAAGGTGGTAGGAGGGAAATGATACCCAGCGAAGGCGTTGAGCCGTTCTCCCCAGGCTGGGGCCGTCGGAGCCATGTTTCCACTCTTTGAGGAAAGGAAGAATTGATATATTCTCTGATTGCTTTTCACGGTCAGTCGCAGCTAATAAGCGCGATAGCCCAATGAGTAACAAGTATCGAGTACAGTAGGCTGTCGCAGCTAGTCAGCGCGGCAGCTACCTGTCCTACGATGTTGAGAGAGAGAAATAATAAAGGGAGGAAGAAACTCTAAAAGATGAAAAGAAGAATGGAAGGCACGAACACTAGAAAATAATTAGGTAATCAACACGCGACTTCGCCAATCACAACACTAATTAAGGTACGAATTATCCATAAAGGTAAGAATGGTATCAAATTCAGTCGTAAGGGGCATTATTGGATAGATATAATAGAAGGACCAGATCCTATTCAAACAATTTAGAGAAGGTGATGGAGATGGAGATATTCGCGTTTCAGAACGGGGCTATTTCGCAGTGCGTCCTCTGAGATCCAACTGTTCTCCGAAGGTTCGTATCCCTTCCATTTAACATAGTATTCCCTTCTATTGCCCGTAGCTTTGCTTGTTAAACGATGACCCAGTATGGCTTCGACTTCGTATTCCGGGGAGTCGTCAAAGTCGGGACGAATGGACGGCAAGGTCACCCTATCTCCAAATTCTTTGGGGGAAGAGTGATATTTCTTCAAATGTTCCAGATTGAACACTGGGTGCATCGGGTAGCTTTCGGGTAGTCTGAGTCGATAGACCAAGGGATTGATGACTTCGGAGATCTCGAATGGTCCTAGAGTACGTTGCACAAGTTTCCGTCCGGTTCCTTTTACATCCACCAATTGTAAGGTATGAGGGTTGATGAGGACGAGGTCGCCGACCTTCAACGATTCGACTTCTCGACGACCTTTGTTATACGCTTTCGCTTGCTTTTCTTGAGCAAGAACAAGAGCATTACGAGCACTATTACGGAGCGTCTGCAAGGATTGAATGAATGTTTCCGCTTTCTGGCTGGGAAGAAACGGTCGAGAAGAAGGGTCGATTTCTTGAACAATCGAGGAAGTGGATAGCCGGGGATGATATCCGAAAAGTAGAAAATTCGGAGTATATGTGGTCGAAGAGTGTACCGCCGAGTTGTATGAATAAGCCAAGACGCTGAGCCATTGAGACCAGCTCGTTCGATTTTCAGCCACGTACGCTCGCAACATCTGTTCGAGAGTCGCGTTCAGAATCTCGGTTTGTCCGTCAGTTTGCGGGTGATGCAACGATGACAATGCCATGACTCCTCCATAATGCTTAACGACTGATTTCCAGAAGTCGGTGGCCCATCGAGAGTCTCTGTCGGAGATGATTCGTTCAGGCAAACCGAAGACGTTTACCACTTTCTCTACGAACAATTTCGCGAAGCCATTTTGATCCAATTGATTGTAAGTGGGAATGATAATCGCGAATTTTGTTAGCTTGTCGACTATTGCGAGGACAGCTGTGTATCTCTCTGGGCCCGATGGCGGCAGGCCCGTGATTAAATCCATAGAGACAGTAGCAAAAGGTCGAGCCGGGATATGAGCGGGTCTTAAGGCTCCCATCTTTTTGCGGTGATCCACTTTAATCTTCTGGCACACGTCGCAGCTTCGACAAAATAGCTCCGCGTCCTTTTCCATAGATTTCCAGTAGAATAATTCTTGTAAACGAAGAAGGAACCGTTTAAGTCCCGCGTGGGCACTTTCAAATGGGGAGTCGTGTATCCATTTCAGCACGTAATTGACTTTACTGCGGGGTACACATAACTTGGCGTTAAAATCCGCATCCAAGTAGTAAAGAAGCCCGTTCTCCCCTTTTCGAAAATGCGAGGGCGTAATTACTTTGCTAGGGCTGGATATCTCGTCGATGATGTATCTTGATTTAAGGTTCGGGTCCTCTTCGTAGCCTTGTATAAAGGACTCGATCACTTTCGGATCCATAGATAACAAAAGATGAGGTTTCTTCTCCACTTCCGTCCGTGAAAGGCGAGAATCCTGATTCGAACTAGCAGGATAGGTCCAAGGGTCGCTGTCCGAGAATGGCAGTAATGGCTCTGAGTCGTCGGTCTTTGGGATTTCCATTGGGTGAGTTTCCGAGTCTGAAGGTCTGGCAGGAACCGATTCGTCCGAAGTGGAATCGATAGGATTAATTATTTCTTGAGGCGGGTCCCTACTCATTGAAGTGGGTACACCCACAAATTCTTCTCCCTTTTTTCGGTAAACGCTGCGCGTTTGAATCGGGGTTACGAGTTTATGATCGTCTACCAGATCCTCCCACCACCAAATAGCGAAGGCGGCTTTGATTGCGGGAGCATGATCCTTGCGATCTTCAGCAGATTGAGCCTTTTCTCTTTTTTCTTCATCTTGGATTATCTCCGGATTCGTGTCGCGAATAGGAGAGGTATGAGGCGGAATTCGAGGCATTCTTGAAAGCGGGTCCACGTTTGAATGAACTCGTCCAGCTCTGTGTACGATCTTCAGTCCGGGATAAGCTGCAAACACCGCCCCCCACGCCGCAAGCCTCCTGTTCGCGTTCTCATAAACCCTTGCCCACTGCAAAGCCGCATGATCTGTGATCAGGATGATTACTTCGCCTTCGATAAACGGTTGGAATTTCACCAGAGCCTCCTTGGCCCCCAGGGCTTCGCGTTCCGTGGCGCTATAGTTGCGCTCCGCCGGCTTCAAGGTTCTGCTCCAATAAGCAATCACCCGTTCGACGTGAACCTCGGTGTCCTCAAAAGTCGGGCCCCATTCGTCTGGAGCGGCACGCTCCACGACATCTTTTGTAAGAGTGGGGAACAGTGAGGGTACTGGTAGTTTCGCTCGCCACGCAGCAGCCAGTCGATCGTAGACGGGGGTCCCTTCCAGATCCGCTATCTTAACTTTCTGCACTTGTTGTAAACTGGCTCCCAATGCATGGTCCGAAGCGTCGGTATATAGGCGATATGGAGAGCCACGTTCTGGATGTCCTAAAACCGGGGCGCTCGCGAGCGCGTCTCTGGCCTGCAGCCATGCAATTTCGTGTTCCTCCTTCCATAACCATCTGACGCCCTTTCGAAGCAGCGCAAATAGTGGCGAGGCGATGAATGAATAGAAGGGTATATACTGAGAGAAATATACGACCATGCCCAGAAACTTCTGCAATTCCTTCACGGATCTTGGTCGCTCCAGCTCCATGACGGCGGCCACTTTCTCAGCGTGAGTTGACAATCCTAGTCTGGATACCTTTTGACCCAGCAACAGAATCGAGGAATAGCCTACGAAGCATTTGGGGGGAGAAAGCGTGATACCTGCTTTAGCTATGGCACCAAGAACCTTATCCAGATGTATTAGATGCTCGTCCCAGTTGCGTGAAAATACCACGATATCGTCAATATATACCATGGCAAACAACCATAAAAAGGGGGAAAGGACGCCTTGCATGATTCGTTGGAAAATTGAAGGGCCGTTTCGCAACCCAAACGGCATACGTTTGAATTGAAATAGACCCAGATGGCAACGAAACGCCGTCTTCTCTTTGTCGCCCTCATTCATCTCCAGCTGCGTGAATCCCGCCAAGGCGTCGAAGGAAGAAAGGACTTGAGCCCCCGACAACGTTTGAATGATCTCTGATTGACGAGGAATGGGGAATTCGTCCGGAATCGTCTGAGCATTGAGTTTACGATAGTCGACCACTAAACGAGGTTTACCATTGCGGTATACTACCACAACCGGGAAACCCCAGGGACTAGTCGAAGGCTCAACGACTCCAGCTTCGAACCAAGCGTTAACTTGTTTATCGATGACTTCTCGTTTAGCTGGGGAGGCGCCATACATCGGGACAGAGATAGGTTTAGTACCTTCTTTCAACGGCACGGAGACCTTCGCTGAAACTTGACCTAATCGACCATCTACTCCAAATGCTTTGACATTCCTTCGTAAACCCTCCGTTAGACGAGGCCTAACGCTTTCAGGGATATCCGGTCCCAAATTTACCAGCTCCGAGATGTCTCCTGAAAGTGGTTCGTCAGGCAAGGCGGTAGTCTTGGGACCCCAATTCTCGTCGTCGTTCAACTGATCCGTATTGGGCTTGGGAATCGTCGCGGAGTTAGCTAAGTCTTGCTCCCTCAAAGTCCCTGCGATAACGGTCCTGATCCTGTCCGCCGCAGCGACATATCGAGGTAATTCATCTTTCGAAGGTCGGTCTAATTCGTCCGGATGCACCAAGTATCCAACAACATCCCCCACGCGTACAAACCACGGGCGAGGGCTGGGATTGGCTATTGGTAAATATGGAGTCGCAGATGAAATCCATGTAGTCGGGGCGGCTAACACGTCCGCCGAGTCAGTTCCTATGAGAACCTTTTCTACCAACCAATCGTCTTGATCCCCGAACGGCGCAGCAACATGCACGTTATGCACAGAACCAGGAGCAATGGTTACATCCTCGATAGCGATCACTGGCACATCAGAGACATTCTTGGAGGATTTCGCTTTCGCGCGTCTGATAGCTTTTGAACGAATATAAGATTTAGTTTGATAAGCTTGTCGAATCTCGAAGCCCAAATCGACTGCCGCAGCTGAGGATGCTTCTATAACAAATTTCGCATTTCTCCCGACGTGTACCTCGCTGTGTCCTGACGCGTACCTGACTAACCCTAACTCAAAGGTGGTTTGGAAATCTTCCCCAATGAGCAACGGGACACGCATGCCTCTAACCACGTAGGCTTCAAGTTCAAAGCTGATAGTAGTCCCATCCGTGGCGGAGGCAAAAAGAGTCGTTCGCGTGTAGCCTAATACCGAAGCGTTTCCCGTGAGGTGGTAAAGCTTCATCCTCAACCCCTCTCTGATTTTCGGAAGTCCTTGGATTGAATTATAATAGTCTTCAGACATTAGAGTGATGTCGGCTCCGGAGTCTAACCTGGTACGCAAGGATTCGTTCCCCAAGGAATGTACTCGAGCCTTAATATGCAAAGCTCGGGAACCCAGGGAGCCTAAACCTTCTGGCAAAGACCTCCCTTTCTTAGCTTCGAAAATGGGTCTGTTCGAAAGATCCAAGTTCGGGCGCGACAGAGGAGGAGGTACAGGGGCGGTCTCCCTGGTCTTTAAGCTCATACGCTTCATGGATCTGGTTAATGATCCGACTGGTTGCGAAATATCTTTAGCTTTTCCCTTCTTCTCAAATTCCAATCTCCTCCTCGTGTTCCGATTGTCCCGCATAGAGCTAGACGCATGGAGAGCGAACGCACCCGAAGATATGGCATCCATACAAAAAACTTCTTTGCTAGAGGAACTTGCAATTTGATCACACAAGAAATAAGAAGAAGAGGGATTTGATTTCGTCTCTATAACCATAGCCATGTACTCTCTATTCATTTCAGCCTCTACATTATCCTCAAGATCAACCGAAATTGCATTAGCGTCGCGCAATAAAGAAAATTTCCCGAAATGAGGGCAATCCCTGAAGAAATGCTTCGGACTGGTGCAGATGTAACAAGCACCTCGAGGGAGTCGAGCACTCACGACGGAGTCATCCCTGGCGAAATGGTAGTCTCCTATTTTCCGTCCGGCTGGAAATTCGATGTGATGGGAAGCTGTTGGAGCAGGAACTTTAGAAGAAGCTTTATTCCTCGAATTCGTAGTCACTAGAGCGGTTTTCTCCTCGTCTTCACCAGAATCAGAAAGTTCTTCTTCTTCATCCTCTACGTTCTCAACGTTGTTGGCGAATCGGCGCTTCGGTCTTCGAAAACCTCTCCTCGATGACGATCTTGTTGGATCCGACGAGTATTGCGAACGACGAACTTCTTCAGCAACGCGATGTTGAGTCTCCAAGGAGTTAGTCATTCTGGAAGCAACATTCTGCAATTCGAGAATCGTTGGGCATACGAATTCATTCAAGGTAGTACCCCATTCTGCCGGTTGAGTTCGCAGAATCCGAGCTACTGCCCCAGCACCGTCAGCATCGTCCGAAAATAAAAACTGATGGTGTCGGATGCGACGCTGGATAAATCTCAAGGGTGTCTCGTCGGCATGACCGCGTTGACGATATTTCATTTCTTCAAATTCTCGAGTGCGATCTCTCAACCAAGTATCGTTCATGAATTGATGACGAATAGCCAAGAGCATGTAATTCCAATGTTGTGCGAAATAATTTTGTTCCTGGTTCGGAAGAGTGTCCCACCAAAGCTTAGCATCACCACCCCAGTTCTGGGTAGCTAACTGAGCAAGATCCATACACATGCGATCTCCGAGTCGCGCGAGTCCTGCCATTAGGCTCAGGTAGTCGATCAAAGTATCTCCCTTTCCATCCCACGAGGGAATGTTCGCCATTCCGATCTTGTGGTTGATTTGCCACACAAATTCATTATTGGGAAAGTTGTTGGCGTTTTGCGGTTGGAGCGGCTGTCCCCCAGGATTGGGTGGACCTCCACCTCCTGCGCCTCCAAGAGGAGGAGGAGGTGGCGGTGGTGGCGGAGGAGGAGGAGGCGGAGGTTGACCTCCAGGGTTACCTGGATTGCCTCCGGGGTTGCCTCCTGGGTTTCCTCCGGGGTTGCCACCTGGATTACCTCCAGGGTTACCTCCGAACGGAGGCCCTCCTGAGCCTCCGCCGTGAGGAGGACCTCCAGAGCCTCCGCCGTGAGGAGGACCTCCAGAACCTCCGCCGTGAGGAGGACCTCCAAAATTTCCCCCAAAAGGCATACCTCCTGGATTGCCGTATGATGGAACTCCTGGACCGCCTCCATAAGGATTAGGGAAAGGAGGTTGGTTAGGTTCACCTCCTCCTTTAGCACCTGCACTAGGCCAATTACTGAGATTCCCCGTCGGAGGAGGCATAGAATAGCCATTACCGGACGAACTCGGAATAGGAGGGTAAGGACTCGTTACAGGCATGAAATTGGAAGTATTCGGTACAGATCTGAATAGGTGAGTGGTGCGCTCAGTCCCGACGGTGTTCGTATTCGCTGGCGTTGTTTGGTATCCTCTAGACGACACTAATGGCCCCCCAGACCCAGTACCGGGCATGGAAGGGACGGCTCCCACACCAGGCAGAGTTGAAATAGGATGCCTAGCCGATATACTCGAAATAGAGGCGGGAGGAAGTATAGTCGGAGTCGAGTTGGCGAATCGATTCACATTAACTTCGAGATACTGGCTAATAGATTCCGGTTCTTGTTGCGCAGTTCGAGATTTCATGGAATAAGCTCGCCTATCTTCGAGGACGTGCGCAGGAGCAAGTATTCCTTTCACTCGGTCATGATGAACAAAAGGAGTGGAAGGTAAGGCCGGACGCGAGATATCCCTGTGTCTCTGGAACAACAAACTGCGAGTCGTCAAGTTGTCGGCTGACATATTTTCGACGTAATCCTCACGCGCGGCCAGCGTAGTAACGAGATTCAAAGGAGAAAGGTCGAGATATTCTTCTCGGACCTCCGGTAGAGTCGAATTGTACGACGAGACCGAGTCGCATTCCGGTAAGGAGAGGCAGCTCTGCTTTAAAACGTTCAAATAACTCGTAATGTGAGCGGTTGCTATTTTGCATCGACGTTGTAACATGGAGACAGTGAAGAGGACGATGGCGGGATTTTGGTCGTAAGCGATGGTCCTCGTGAGCTTATAACCGAAATCGGCCTGGAAGGAGAATCGATCCCTTTTGTAAAAGAATTCGGCGAAAGCGTCGAGGATTTGATTCAAGGCGAGAATGATATGACCAACTTCAATCATTTTAGGCTTCGGAAGAGAGTACATTGGTCCTTTGTCTCTATCCTCATGCCTTTGCAATTCCTCGATCCTGAATTCATGTTGCAGAAATTCAGAAACAGCGGTTCTAAGGTCCGTCCACATACAATCAACGTGAGCTGATGTCATTCTCCATAGGATTTCCCGAATAATATTCGATTCCGACAACGATCGTCCCGGCAAAGCGTTTTCTACTACTCCGTATGCATACAGAGGGTCAGGACTTTCCCCATGTATATACGGAATATGGTGATGAGCTAAGGATTGTCGTAGGGGCTCATGAAACAAGTACGAATCGTTGAGGTACACGATTCCTTCGAAAATTGGGTATCTCGTCCTTGTTGGGTTCATGGGCGGAGCTCCTCGATTTCGGTCTTGAACAGTATGATCCGATCTAGGACTGCTCAACCCACGCAGATTTTCTTCAACTTCGCGACTACTCGAGTGTTCAGAGCCGGAAGCGACCGATCTAGCAGGACTGTTGTTTGGGGAGTTTCTGACGCTCTCGCGAGATGTCTCCGACATTTCGTCAATCGTTTCCAGCCTTCGATTACTGTCTTCCTTATCAGCGCTTCCCAGAACGGGGGCTGCAGAGTCAGGAAGAGTTTCAGTACTCGTGGCTGGAGAAGCGAGTGCGGGTTTTTTCGACGTGCGAGACGATTCGGCCGAGAGGTTCAGAGCCTGGTTGCCGCTGCTAGCAAATCGCGTAGAAAGCAAGGGAGTCGGGGCGGTTCCGGCTTGCATCGAATTGTACGTCGAGCGAGTTTTGGAGCTCGAAGACGACGGTTTGGGAGGGTTTTGAGCTTTGGGTGGCATCGAGAGGTAGAAAAGATCAGGAAGTATGAAGAAAAAGAAAATAGACATAAGATTAAAGGAGACGGTAGAGTAGACTGAAATTTTAAATTCGGATGGCGGGAGTTATACGCTTAGTTATGAATGTTCGTTGTCTGATTATCAGATCGCGCAATTTTCGGATGATGAGATCGACCTGGAGATCGAATTTTCTTGCAATTTACTCGGGTGCCTATTCCGACAATCCGTCAGAGAAGAAGGGGCATGCAGCTCAAAGCGCTTGCCCTAACATTCTCTGGATTTAACGAAAAGGTACCCTACCTAAAGTTGCGAAGAACATGATCTTCTACGGGTAGAGGGTAGAGATTACATCCGACTTGAGGTGTTGTTGGAGTGAGGCTTCATCGATGTCTTCAATGAAGTCCGCGGTGCCCCCACCATTGTGACGTCCCAGCGAATTTAATCTTCTAACATCGATGAATGTCGAGGTAGGAGCGCGAGGGTCGAGCTCTCCGTATCGCGATTCCCGGATTTCCGTAGAATAGAGCGGCTGCGATGAATAGGGTATCTCCTCCACGAG
>JAIFHD010017590.1:0-12831 GCA_019721455.1 Psilocybe mexicana
AGATCGATGACGCGTTGCTCTAGACCGTTCTGCCCCACTTTGACAGGAACTGTCAAAACCGCCACTTCAAACATCTCCGACCATGCCTGGACACTCGGCGAGCCTCGGCATCCAGCCAGAAACTGCCGAAATAGTGCCGAAATTCCGACTCTTATGTACCGGACACACATTCGTTTCTCTGGCCCATTCTTCCTTCGTTTGCCGGCTTTCATCCCACTCGTCTCCAGTACAATAAATACTTGTTAACAAGCTATAGTTCCTATGTAGATTATCATCACTAGTCAGTTATATCAACACACAATTGACCACTTTACCCAATTTTTACCCAAACCAGATTCCAACCACACTCAACCGGAAAAGGCAAGTTTCACACAAGATGACAATTGAAACGACTTTGATTAAAATTGTGAACATGGCGCCAAGTAGACTAGAGTCGCAATTCAAAGAAGGGAAGGGTATAAATGTCTGACTACAATGACATAGCACAGTCGAAGGCAGACGATGATGATGATCAAAATAAAAGGGAGACATGGACATGGGCAACAGAGCAAGGCGAGAAACCGAACGTAATGAAAAAACTACACATGCTTACCACCCCGGCGACGCTTTACAGGTGCCTGGGAGACAGTCGAATGGTCGTTTTCATCGACTCCCCTCTTTTTTCCCCTCCGGGAGCTTGCTTCTTCCATGAGAATCAACTTGTTAGTCTTGGTGATGGTCCTCTTTGGTCGCTCGGCCAACGGTTCCGGCAACGTGGAGAGTGTCATAAAGGGACGAGGTTTAAGGACCCTTTTCTTGGTGTTCGACGCACTTGATGTTGAGGTTGTTGAAGAAGGGTCGGATAGTAATGTGGGGCTGGCTGCTTTCGCGGCAGGGATGTCCTCTATAGTGTCTCGGAGCGGCGAGGCAACAGGGGTGGGACTTCTGATCGGGGATGGGCATCTTGACACAGCCGGAGAGATATGCGAAGGGGTGGGAGAGACTGACCTGGATGCGGTCATATCAACCTCATCCTCCTGAGGCGCCGTTATCCTCGCAAGGGTATTGGCCTCCATTTCTAGGACGTGATCGTGTTCGGCAGCCTGCCCCACTCCTCTCGAATCGCCCTCGATTGAGCAAGCGAGTCTTGCATCAGATGGATTAACCACAACGCCGTCGACAGGACCTTCGCTGGAAAGAACATCGGCGACAGAGTCTTTGACGGAAAGAGGGCCCTCGGCCTGAGTGTCGATGTGAGGTTCAGTGGTGTCGGCGACCGAAATAGTTTGCTCGACAATATTGTGAGGCAGGGCAATGGAACCAGATTTGGGGGACTTCGGGGACTGTGTGGAGTCGGCAAGAGACGTTGTCGGCATAGCATTGTCAGAATTGGGAGTAACGCGGCCCTTGGAGACGATAGGCCCCTGCGAAGCGGCTCGAGTGGCCTTTGAGGCGCCGGCTGTGATTGTCGACGTCTTGGAGGCAGCCTTTGGAGCTGGAGGTATGGATGATGACTTTGTCGAGGATGTTGTTGATTGGGATTGAGTCGAGGTGGATGGGAGGGTTGACTCTGTCTTCTGACCAACGGTGTGAATAGTAACGGCTTGACTCTCTAATTCCAATTCAGTGAGGCTCAGGTGCGCCTCTTTGGAAGGAAGGGCTCTTGAGCGACATTCAACTGGGGCTAGAATTTGACAAAATCAGTTAAGGCAACGAGTATAGGAGGATATGAACATCTACTCACTGTAGCATTTCTGAAGAAAGGCGCCAAACATGGGGATAAGGAATTTCTTGATGTTCGCCCGTTCCGCGTGCCCGAACGTCATCTTCACATCGCCAGGGGTAGTGCCAGAGTGGATACTTTGACGAAGCGGCGAGGCATTTCTATCAGCCCCACATCCCAATAAACAAGATGAATGGCATACCTGATGACATTAAGCAGTCCCCCTTGTGCAGGTTCAGGGCCGCCGGCTATGAAAGTGGCCTTCCACCCTGTGGCATCACAAATTATGTCGAGAATCGGAGATAGAAGCCCAACAAGGGCTTGAATGGCCCTACAATGTTGTAAGTATGTCGTTTCTCGCTGACAATAACGCTGACGTACCTCTGACGATCCGCAGGATCTCTCGAGAAACCGGCATTCATGTCGTCCTCCCATTGTTCTATGACCACCCGATGTTCTGACTCGGCGAGGAGCTCCCAGTGCTCCCGAGTGCTCGAGGGCAACTTCGCAAACATCTCGCGTGCAATCTTGTCGCGGAGAGCCGCCAACTGACTCCTTGGGACTTTGCTGTGAAATTTCTTGATCTTGGCCTCGATTTGCGCACGTTCGGTCTTCCTCCATAAGTTGACGGCGGTCTTTTTGCGAGGACGCTCGGGGGACTTGCCGGAAAGCTTGCATATCAGCAACCAGAAAGGGTTGCGAGCACCTGTCTCTTTAGGATTGACATGATGGTCCTTCATATACTGGTAGGCCATCCATCGCTTGATTTGCTAATCATAATTTTTAGATCAAATCAGATGACTGCGAAGAAATCAAGACTCACACTCTTTCGAAACTGGATAGTTTCCTTTCGTGCAGTCAACTCCTTCATTGCAGCGTCATACTCCTCTCGCGGCAAGCTAAAGATATCCGGCTCCGGGGCCTCTGGGTCTGGTGCATCGTCGTCAACCGCAGCGAGGTGTTCTGGACTAGGCTCGGTACTGTGAGGCAGGTCGACTGGGAACCGTTTGAAGTAACGGCGAAAGATCAGAGCTAATGCCTCTGCGGTGTAGTTTCCGTCGACGGCCTGGCTATAGGCCTCCTTCTCGCCCGTCAAAAACTCTTTGCGAGAGCCTCGGAAGGCCCCTGGGTTTGGCATCCTGGAGTCTGAACAAAGGTGAGTCGGCATATCTTCACCAGCACGCAATATTGCTCACCTCGGTGTAGAACTGTTGTGTGAGGTTTCGAAAAACAAGCGGGAGGGGCGGGGGGTTCGTTTCAGCAGCCAAACCGAAGGACTGAATATTTAAGACCCCTTTGTTGGTGAGCAGTAATACAGTCGAATCGGTTCATCTTTTTTTTTCATTTTGTCTTACGCTCTTTTCATTGCCATTTCCTTTTTCAACAGGCGTTCGTTCCTCTCTTCCATCCCTGGGTCTCATTTCTCTGTCCTAAGTCGCAAACCAGGTCAATATATCCTGACTTCCGCGCCCTAGGAGGACCCTCCTTGGGGTAAACCATACGCATCACGACGAAACTAGGTAAGTCTCGGTGACTCCATCGGCTGCTCAATTGATTTTTTTTTTCTTTTCGCCTCTTTCCAGGACCCCTGCAGGCCACATCCCCCCACCAGAAAGACGTGGAGAAGATTCATTGGCTTAGACGGATATGTGGCAATGAAAGCCACCGCTGAGCTAGTTCGTCTCGTTCCGCCACAATTCCTGTCTGTTTCAAACAACCATATCTTGATTCAACTCTAACCCTTTTGGTACATTTACAGGCTCTTTTCCGCAAGGGTACAAACCAGAAAACTGGTACTGTCGAATAAAACACAGCGCCTTAAAGTATGGGGCCGAATTCCAAACTTAATTCAAGCATGCAGCTTACTCCAACCCCCACCAACATGACTCTTCCCGGAAACATGGGCCCTGCTGCGCCCGACTCCCATGTTGAGCCGTCCGTTGTCGTTGCAGGAGGACCTCTGTGCGCAGTAACCGATCCAAATGTCCAGGATGGTATGTCTAAACAGTCCGTTCAAAACTAATTCAGTATTAACTTTGGTATCAGAAATCATTCTCGCTGCGGACTCCGACGAGGAATTTGAGTACGATGCAAACGAGTGGGCTGTCTCACCCCCCCACCCCTCTGAATTCGTCCGCCCCCCTCCCATCCTACCCATATATTATGTCGTGACCATTGGCGAAGAAGCTGGGATATACGACGGCACCTGGTAAGCCCATGCAAGAACTTTGACACCCATTTTGTGCCCTTACCCTTTGATTCCAGGGCGGAGAGTTTTGACATCCGCCGTGTCTCCAGGCTTGAACAATTCGCTATGCGGACGTTCAGGGATTGGGATGAGGCGCATGCGCATTACACTCACGAGTTCAACCTGAATCATGTCGCCAATGCTTCACAAAGGCCTCCGTCTCTCGAAACACCCCGTCTGGCTGCCCCTGTAGCTAATCCTACTGTAGGAATGGCGAGGGCTCAGTCTGCACCGCCCATGATGTTGTCTGTAGGGACTCATAACGGCAACCCTATCCATACAGCAGCTCCGCCCACCCTCCAACCACAGTGTGGGACTCTCCCTGAGAGTGGAACTCGCGCTCGTCCGTTCTATGTGCCGTCGACTTGGCCCACTCCTGTGATAGTTCGAGCCCGCCGCTCTCGAGCTGCTGCAGCTGCTGTCACTCAGCCTGCTGCAGCTCCTGTCGCTCAGCCTGCTATCCCCGCAGCTCAACATGTCGTCGCCGGACCCGCACAGATTGGCCCTTTGCGCGGTCTCTTGCCAACTATCTTGGAGAAAATGGACAGACCCAGGCGCCCGATGACCCAGCTTCATTTCGATAGCCTTGGAAGGCTCATCAACCCTGGACCTATTTCAGTTCCTTCCAGTCCTGAAGACGTTGATTTGGCACCCGTTCGCAAGCCTCAACCCTTTCCGTTGATTCCGGATGCCAATCTCTTCACATATCCGACCCCGCAGCGTCAACAAAATGCAACCAATACGCCGGAGCGGCCTTTGTCATTCCCAGCATCTACCCCATCCGAATTAGGTGAAGCATATCCTGCTACACCATTTCTGCAAAGCCCCTCTCAAATAGGCCGGCTTGTCAACCTGTCGCCTCTCATTGAAAATTCGGCTTCAACCCGAGGCAGTACTGTAGAATCGGAGGGAGTCGAGAACGTCGCAAAGGCTCTGTTCTTGAACGGTGTCACCCCCCAGTCTTCGGCATCAACTACTAAACGTGGTCCTCCTGTCGCCTCGTCTTCTACGACTGCGAGGGTTATGAGGAAGCGAGAATCGCCTTCGACCCCCACTTCCAAAACGACCAAACCAACCAAGGTTCGCAAGACGACTTCTACCAAGAAATCTCGGCGGGCGGCAGAATCGGCTCCTTCAGACGATGAGCCAGGCAAATATGCGTCGCTATGGGCTGACGACGAGTAACTATTTCCCCCCTTCTTCACTTGATTCCACACGCCTCCACTTCCATCTTGCTAGACCTCTGTTGCTACTAGTTTCGGTACCAGTAGCTCTATACCCGTTTTCTCTCTCGTTTCCTTTGCCCCCTTCCACTTGATTCCGCACGCCTCCGCTTCCATCTTTCTATGTAGACTTCTGCTGATACTAGTTTCGGTACCAGTAGCTTTATACCCGTTTTCTCTCTTGTTTGTTTTATGACCCTTCAAGTTTTTCTTATCCCTTCCCATTTTAACAATACTAGTTTCGGTACCGGTATTTATACCCATTTTGTCTTGCAATTTGCAGAATCAAAAAGTGTCCTGAACAGTTGAAGTGCCCAAAACCACATGTACAGCTGTCAGAATGAAGACTAACCAGATGATTTCCCCGAATGGACTAAATTTCCACTTGTAATGTTTCATGAAAGATCATACTAATGACTCCTGGTGGCGTATCGTACAGAAAAACACCCAATTCGACAGGAAAAGTGGTTCACATTCAGGAACATATGTTACAATGGTTACAATCCCTCCTCTCCGGCTAGTCCCATCATCCTTTGATACTCCATTTCATCATTCTGTTGTTGGCGCTTTCGTTTTTGCCTGAGCCTAGGGTCAAAGTTCGATTGAAGCGGACTTGTCAAAATTGAATGGTGTATCAAAAACGTACCTGTATTGCCAAGACTGGGTCATGAGCTGTAGCTTGTTCCCCGCTCGATATCGAGCCTGCGCTTCGCGATGTCGCTCCTTCTGTTCCGCCCTCTCTGCTGGAGACTGGTTTTCACGACGTCTGTGGTTCGAGAATAAATTGACTTGCTGAACGCACAAGATAACATACAAAACGTACTTTCTAGCCCGTTTGCGTGCTTTCTCTCGTTCTTCCTCTAAGTTTCTACATTGACAACAGTGAGTGGAAACCCTCGGCTCAACTTGAAGTTCAAATTGCAATGAGACAAGCACATACGCCCGATAGTAGCGCTGTCTACGCGAAAGTGGACCCAAATTCGATGGGGATTGACGCCCCATATGACCGATGAGCTGACACTCGGATATTGTGGAGGAAAGAAATCGAAACGTTGAGGGATCGGTCAAGCACCAGTATGGGTCTTATATAGACATCTATTTTTAGACACGTGAAAGAAACCTTTGCTCAGACAACTTTGAAAAAAATCCTGCAGTCTTTGAAAAAATATTTGATAGGCTCTTTATTCGTAGGTGCTCTGTTACTCCTCGCGCAGACTCGGATCTCGAACAAATAATGAAGAGACTAATTTTTGGCAGCATAACCGGCACTGTACAGTACGCCCATGATCAGATCAAAGAGATCTAACTTCGTTTCGTGCACAATTCCAATATTCGTCGGACAGCGCTTGCAAACTTGTCCCGTTCCCGGCCAAATATGAATGGGGACAAGATGGATGGTCAACAGCACAGAATATCCAATTTTCAACGTTCAAACCTCACGGAGAGAGTGGCAAAAGCCCTTTGAGCGATCAGGATTTGGGCGAAATCACCACGGAAATGGACTTAGCGGTTGTGTGATTATCGGTTATGCTTGAGTGTGATTATCGTTATGCTTGACCAAGACCCTCCATGGCAGACACTGTTCATTCATTTTTTATTCAACACATGTGCTTACAATCGTTCAGAAAAGAGGGGACAGAAACGAGAATGATATTTGATACTATGTAGAGATATACTATGTAGCAGGGCTCTTAGCTTCAACTTTGGGTTCAATCACAGGTAATAGAGAAAGAAGAAATTTCCATCGTGCAAGATCTTCCGCAGCGACTGATTCGCGTTCTTCTTGAGTTAGAGATCCGTAGTAGTCCACGCTTTGTTGAAAGTTGTTTTCGACCCATCGAAAGAGCGCCCCTGCAGCGTAGAGAGCGAAGGAGTACCGTTTTTCCCCGGGTTGAATCGCGGTGTTCGAGTGGGTGACGATGGCCGAAGGAAGTAGGATCGTCGAGCCTGGAGGGAACTGGATGACGAGCTTACACTCCCAGAGTACCAAATGCCCTCCTTTGGTGTGATCAAAAGAGCCAAAGGGGGTCACCGAGCACCATCCGCAGGAAAGATTGCCGGGATCGATGTGTTCATAGCACTCAGTCCGGGGGCCAAAGTTATACGTTGCAGCGGGGAAGATCGTGGATGGAAAGTTCTTCTTGAGTGCTTTGTCGCGCTTGAACAACTCGCCCAGGCGATCCTCGTAGTACTGGTACAGAAGGGGGGCGTGGCATGCCATGATGGCTTTGAAGACATATGTGTCAGTCCAGGTCAGGAGAGTGAGGCAATGGTGCTTACAAGACGCGAACCCTGCTATGCGAGTGAATGGCTTCATTCCATTGAGTTCAGTCAGGACGGCCTGATTGGAGGGGACGTTATACAGATTTTTGGGCTGCCTTTGACCTCCGCCATGAGAGACGCCGGATTGAAGGGCGAAAAAGGGCCCGCGACGATTCTTGCGCTTCTTCTTCCCTTTAGGAGGGATGCACTTTCCTCGGAGACGCTCCAGCGCATGCGCGGCTTCACGATGCATGTCTGGCCAGTTTTTGTCTTTGGGGGTTCCTGCCAGGACGCCCACGACGCGGTTCTTCGAATCGGTGATGGATGTGGTGGTGCTATGAAAAACGTGAGCGAGTGTACTGATTAAATACGTCGTGAATACAACGTACACTCCATCCCATTTCACCAACTCAAAACCCTTCGATCCTTCCCCAACCAACTCTGCCAGCTTGTATATTTTCTTTGAACGCTTCACGTTGTCGATGCCGACGAAACCTTTACTGTCGACACTGAGCGTTTCGATGTCCATGGGGGTAGAGACCATGGGAGCATGCCGAACGTAGCGTTCGAGAACACGCTCTCGCACTTGGTACTGCCCAAACGATGCTTCAGCCTCCTCAGCCCGCCGTCTTTTCCGTGCTAAAGTGTGCGCTTTCTTCCTTTTCTCCTTGCGGTTCCTTTTGGTTGGGGCGGGTATTGCTGAATGACAAGAGGGCGATGGAGAGGGTAGACGATAGGAGATTGATTGAGATGTCGGCGATAGTTGAGGGTGGCAGACTGGTGGTGAGATGGCGATGTTGTCAAACTCGCCTTCATCGAGTGAGGTAGGCATCAGCAAGGGGGAGGAAGAAGGCGATGGTGGCAGCGAAGACAGAGGCGAAGAGGCCACAGATGTGAGTGGCGAAGTCCCAAACACATCCCATTCTTCAGCTTCCTTGAGGATTCGCTGTCTTAAGGCCTCAGAGAAATCGAAATCGGGATTTGAAGACATTATGGACGCCATGCCGAAGCTGTAGATGGAGATGAAGATTAGGGAAGGATTTGTGTTGAATTCATCTACGGCCCAGTGTATTTCCAGGCTTGGACCTTCCTCGGCCGTAGAATGATCAAAACGAATCAGAGGTGGTGGGTCTGAAGATAAGACGGTCTGAAGTTTTTATCAATGACTCAAATTTTCAACCCTTTTCCACGCATGTTTGTTGATATTCATGTGACTCAAATCGCGTCGCCCAATCAAGTGCTCTGATTATGGAGTTGGATGTGAACAGAGCCGATAACCGTACCGCGTCCCAAGTAAGCATCCACAGAGTCCAAAGATCTGATTACTGATTGTCCTCCAGACTGCCCTATGTTACCAACTCAACCCTCCAAACGTGCTTGACTCGCAACCGGAACTGCCTATCATGATGTTGTTGCTTTAGAGGGCGACTTCAGTGTTGTCCAATCGAGAGAGGGTCGCCTTCGAAAGATAGGAAACGATACCATGACTGCGACATTGAAGAGAACCTCGGAACACGCCGCCGGTGCATGGGAGGATGTCGAATCATGGGTGACTCCCGACGATCCTGACTTTGCACTGGACCCGAATGGTAAATGGTATCAGGAAGCGGTTGAGGCTGAGGTCATGAACGAGACTCCAGTGCCTGTGCCCACGAAAAAGAAGTATAAACGGAGCAGAGTGTCGGTACGTCCACCACCCATTTATTTCGTAGGCCGTGATTTCGACATCCTCTTTTTTTTAAAAAAAAAGAAACGGCCCCATGTCATTTGGAAAGAAAATTATCGTCAAGCGTATCTCGACGAGATGGCTCGTTTTTCAGGAAGAGCTGACTTTCAAGCAGCTCTTGAGTGTCCAGACTGCCTTTCTAGGAAGGCTAAGACTCCAGGAGTGGCAGAATATCGGTGTGAGGAGTGCTTCATCCCGGACCTCTGCTGTGGACCCTGCTGTACTCGACGGCATCGCACGCAACCCTTTCACCGAATCAAGGTGCGACTTCTACAGTTTCCAGAGGTTTTATATTACTTACTTATAACACTACCTTAGAGGTGGTCGGATGGTTCATTTTCGGAGGTTTCTCTCAAATCCCTTGGGCTCAAGATCCAACTCAATCACGGAGGCATGTTCTGCGAAAGTCCAATCCCTTGCCACACCGCGATGCTCGTTCTTCATACCAATGGTATTCACTCCGTGTCAATTCAATATTGCGGCTGCGCTCGTACGATACCCCACCACCTCCAACTTCTTCGTCGACGACTTTACCCCGCCTCTCAGCTAACAATCAGAACATGTGCAACTTTCGAGCTCCTGCAAAACCTTCATATGATGGCGCTCACAACAAAAGGATCCACCTACGACTTTTACCGCTGTCTCGAAAAATTGACCAACAACACCGGAATCTCACTCCCCAAACTCCGATACCGTGCTCTGTACCGCATGATTCTCCAGTGGCGACACCTCAAGATGCTCAAGTGGGCCGGCCGGGCCCACGATCCAACGGGTGTTGATGGGACTTCACCAGGAGAATTGGCAGTATTATGTCCCTCCTGCCCCCGCCCAGGCATCAATCTGCCAGATGACTGGAAGGATGCTCCTCGGAGCCTCAAGTATGTCCACCTTTTCCTATTTGAGGCCTTTCGTTGTGCTAACGTCTTTCTCACAGGTTTCTCTATACAGTCATACTATGCATGGACGCCAACTTCCGCCTCAAGAATCAATTAGTCTCGAACTATTCTCAGGACCCTGGTCTCGGAATCGGGTTGGCGTACATGGTGCCGCGACAGGCCTACGAAGACTATGTTCTCAGCAGAGCGAAGGATGACGATGTACGGTGATCAGATCTTTTTGGAAGCCTTCTTTCGCTAATACCGTTCTCAGATAAGTACATGTGTCGGTCTTCAAGCACTCGCAAAAGCCAACACAAAGTTTTCGGTGGGGCTGAGATATACTGGGGTTGGAATGGCCGTTTGTGGACGTTCCGAAATGATTATGCCGCTTGGAGTAGGAAATCTTCAAAAAGGAGAAAGGTGTGTAAAAGTCTAGATTGACAATACTTCCTTCGTTGACCAGGCTTCCAGATATGCAAATATGGACTATATATTTGGCTCCGCCCTTCAATTTGTCCTAGTATCTATGCTTTTAATCAGCTACGACATAGCGTGTCAATGGTTCATCAATTTATTTCGGAGAATTCACGACCAGTGGCCTGACGAAATCAAACCACGGCCCGACTTCCAGTTCAGTCCGGCCATTCCCAAACTACATGAGCCAATGCATGGCTCGGCTAACCATGAAGTATATTCCTTCAATTACATCCCTGGTGTGGGCGAAACGGATGGAGAATGCATCGAACGCATCTGGAGCCCCCACAACGTCCTCGGCAACGCAACAAAAACTATGGGACCGGGCTCTCGACAGGATGTTCTTGACGACCATTTCGGTTTCTGGAACTGGCAAAAATACATATCACAGGGGAAGACGTTGCTTCGTCGATACAAGGCGGCTGTGGCGGATCGGAACGTACAGGTGGAGGGTTTTAAAGGGCTTTCAAAGTCTGTTGGGAAGGAGCTCTGTGATCAGTGGGAGGAGATGTGCGTTCGCTGGGAAAAGGATGTCTTTCCAAAGTCGACTCCAAACCCGTACCACACGGAGAATGCATGTAAGCTGTATTCGTCCGTCCATGTGTTTCTTTTTTTCTAACTACTGTTCACAGCCATTTCGGAGGCGTCAGTGAAGAAAGCATTGGCAGAAGAGGATTCCGTGTTTCTAAAGGGTGGTGGAACATTCCCCCACAAGACCACAGCAGCACAATTTGTGTCGATTGGATTAGAATTGGAGGAGGCACAGTATGTCATCCAGTTCTCACATACTTGGCCCTTTTTGAATGATTTTGCTTCATAGACGTCGTCTACGCAGAACGGTAAAGACATTGGCCACATCGTCGACGGTTCGGAAGGAGGGGTCAATAACAGAGCTAAGGAATAGCTTGCTCACACGGATTCGAGCCTGGGAGTCTTTACAACCCCTCTACATGCCCGGACTTCTACAATTTCGCACCGACCACCCCAACCTCTTCTCAACAAATGAACGTGTATCAGAAGAGTCTGAAGACGTCCCTCTCTGGCTGCCATCGAAGATCCCAATACCCCATCGAACGAATGTATGCGCCAAAGGCCTTCCAGACTTCGAAGAACGGCTCCGCACCGCGCACTGCTCCGATGCTCTTGACGACATCCGACGAATTCTTAGGATAAAAAGCCGAATGGTTCTGTTCAAAAACAAAAACGCTCGAGGACAACGAGAGGGGACTCGCTCTCGGGCGGTTATCGACAGGGTTCATGAGAGGGCGAGGAATGCAGCTGAGAGATATCGTGCATCTCGAGCTGCTAAGTTGGCATTGACCGGCGCTGGGGATTGGGAGGATGTCTACAAGGTTTTGGAGGATGGAGATATCAGAGGATATCAAGATCCCGATCGCATTAAAGTCCGCAAGGGGCGGAAAGGGACACTCGACGATGACCAACTGGAAGCACTGGAAGCCGCTGAGACCATGGAGGTCGACGGAGAGGAGGAGGACGGGGACGAAGACTCGGAGTCGGTTATGGAGGTGAATCTGCTGGAGGAATTACGGGCTCGTCGGGATGGGACAGGCGAAACACGACGAACTTTGTCGTGGATTTGGACGTCAGGGAAGTCGTCAGAGGAAGACAAAGGCGACGAGTTGCTACGCTCAGAGTGGGCAAAGCATCGAGCGCGTGCCAATCGAACGAAGGAAGAGGTACTTTACCTCAAAGAAGAAATGCGGCGCGTCTTGGCCTTTCTCAACTGGAAGGCCAATTGGTGGAGATGTCGGCAGGAGCCCAGAAGTGGGGTTTCAAAGGCACTAGCAGAAGGCATTGCCGCATATGCCAGATCCCAGGAGAAGCTGCAAAGATCGTTAGCCGAACACTTTCGTGCATTATGGAAATCGCCTCTGAACGAAAGCCCTGCACCTGCTGAACAAGGAGACAATGGAGAGGGGAACAACGACAAGGAGAGAGACGATGACGACGACGACGACGATGAGGAGGATGAAGATCGTGAGGGGCATCATCCAGTTGATGATGAAGAAATTGATTAGATTTAATGTGAAATTCTTTCTGTAAAGTATTTTATTCTATATCCTTCAGCCTGTATTCAGCCTCAGATCCCCTGTTCACATTGTAATTACTACTCTTTTTTTGACAGAATAATAGTGTTTTACTATGAAGTGGGGCTCTTCGGCACTATTTCGGCAGTTTCTGGCTGGATGCCGAGGCTCGCCGAGTGTCCAGGCATGGTCGGAGATGTTTGAAGTGGCGGTTTTGACAGTTCCTGTCAAAGTGGGGCAGAACGGTCTAGAGCAACGCGTCATCGATCT
>JAIFHD010017592.1:0-11654 GCA_019721455.1 Psilocybe mexicana
CCATTTGCGAAAGGACGAGTGGATTGAGGATGAGTCCAGTACCAGCACCTCTATACCGTGCGCGACCTGTGCGATGCGCAGTGTTCGCCTCTCTTGTTTGTTCATCCCGAAGAAAGGACCAGAACGAAGAAATAAGAGGAAGAACGAAGAATTCAGCCGCGACGTCGATGAATTTGGTGTCTGGTGTCGGCGATGGGGTGTATGCCGGTTGACTGGTGTAAGGGTTGATGGTTGAGGATGAGGAGATTTCAGTTACTCGCTGAGGCTTTTGCACGCGAAGTCTTCGTTCACGTATAATAGCGGGTGAGCTAGTCGCACGTTCAGCTTCCTCCACATGCTCAGTCAGTGCATGAGAGGCTATGTCGTCGACCAGGAGAGGTATAACATCCCTAGATGCCCTCCGGTTATTGTCGTTATCTCGTGTATATTTACGGTGTAAAGGCGCCGGTAGCATTTTACTAGGAAATGCCGTACGCTCTGGTTTAACAGTCGACGGGGGGATGGATAATGAAGCAAGCTCTCGCGCCCCAATGGCAAGGGCGTTCAGAGCCACAAAGCGTTGGTCTGTCGAATATTGGTTTTTGAAAAATTCTTGGATCAACGCCCTAGTTTCTTTCCTTCAGAAATTTTTTGAGATAAGAATAAAAAGGAAACAGCGTACAGAGGAGCTTTACGAGGGGCGCACGCTACCAAGGCAGTCATTGCACCTTGCCGTTTCTCAGAGAATCCTTCCAGATCGAAATTATCCTGCAATGCAAGCAAGGCATACACCAAGTTGACTGCATTCTCATCTAGATCGGATCAGAAATCGTCAGACCTCGGCCCCCAGGTATAATTAACGTCAACCACGAACCAAGTTCTGTCCCGTATCCCTGTTTTCTCCTGATAAGTTCCTCGGCACAGTTCAATGCCATCTCTATCCTGTCTGCCTCATGAGCATCATTTGGGCCTGTTTGCATCTTCGTCCCAGTACTCCTCAGCAAATCGCCTAATTGCGCAAGGTATACTGGCCTTGGAACTTTTTTCAAGCCCACATTAAGCGTTGGGTCCTTCTCAATTTCTGCAAGTTCTGAAGGAGACGGCGAGGCAGAACGCGAGGACGCGGAAGAGGACGCATACCCGATCATCGAGTCGTCCGAGTCGTAACCTCCGTCGTCTTTGGGGATGAATGTCGCACGAGCTGGTGTAGGATTGACGGAGGATGTCATTTTTGCAGCACCTTCTGTCACAACTTCCTCCACCGCAGGCAAAACTTCTTCGGTCTCAGGAGCATCCACGTCTTTCGACTTTAGAAGTTCACGTAGAGCCCGACACCATGGCTTGCCTTCTCCTTCACCCTCCCAGGGACCGAAATCTAACTTTTTGTCACAGAGATGCGCGACAACCTCTGCCACAAGCATCCCACAACGGCGAACAGAGGGATCCAGATGAGAAATGTAGATACTGATGGAACCGATAAATTGAGGCTGGGAAACCATATCTTGGATGGAAGATGACGATGGCGGAAAGTATGATGTAGTCAGGAGGAGGAGGGACGTCATGTCTGTCGTTGAGAGTAAGTATGGACTAAAAGTTGAACAAGGGGAAAACACACACATCGATGCCTGGAGAGTACTGAATGTTTTATATGCTCGGGCGAAGTCCAAACTTCGAGTACTGTCCCTAAGAAAGAGTCTAGAACTGCACTAACAAGAATGAGAATGATGATGAGGACGGTTGACGATTTAACAATCAACGACCAAACGCGCCTTGTATGTCAACGTCCGAGGACGCCCCTGACATCCAAGCGACGAATATACGTGCATGGAACTCGGGCCATTCTTTGTTAACGATCAAGCCCGTGAGGATTTGCCATAGAGAAGAATCATCCGAGGAAGATGGATCCAGAGATCCTACGAGCCGATGAAGAAGTTTCGCTTCGTATTTGACGCGTGCCCGCGTTGATTCGCTCGTATCTTGAGAGAGCGAATGTTCGTCTGAAATCTTCAAGTTGCCGAGGAGTGAAGCCAGGACCGACTGGAGAGCGATAATTGAACTTGATGCAAGATATCGAAATAGCGAGGACCAGTATTGGCAGTATTTTTCCGAGGAGGAGAGACGGGATCGAAGAGACGGCAGTATCGATTGGAAAAAAGAAGGTTGAGAACGGGCAACAGGCGGTGAGGGAGGAAACAAGCCGAGATTAACTAATTTTACAACCAGGTAAGCTATAGGCTCTATTTGACTTCGTCAGCGAACTTTTTAGAGCGACAAAACGAAAATATACATGCCTTGAGAAGCTGCTTCCTCTGCAAGAGTGAAAGTCAACTCCTCGCAACGCAGGCTCATTTGGTTAAAATAAGCGCCATTCTCCAGTACATCCGGTATGGAACCTTTCCCCGCAACAGCATTAGCCACTACAGCAGGGACCTTGCAAATGTCCCTTACACAATCATCCCACCCAGCGTTCGTCAGCACCTTATCTCCCCCATGGCCATGGAACACAGCTCTGTACAACCTGTCCACAGGATACTCCACAGTAAGTCGCGCCAGAATCTTCAAACCATACCCGCCACTACCAGTCAACGGCACTCCAGGCGAGACAAGGGTAGAATAGGCGACCAAAGCGACGTCTCCAGCACATTGTTGTGCATTCACGAACCCGTCTGGGCAAAAATACTGATCGACCAACATCGATAAATCCCCTCTCTCCTGCTCCAAAGTTTGGATCCATGTGGGCACGATGTGACTCAGAAGAACTCTCTGAATTTGTGGCATATGCTTTCGTATGTCCAAGCCGCTGCCATGGCTGTGAGCAAGCACTGAGGACCCATGCAGTGGACGCGAATTGTAACCTCTGTATCGCGGGGGTAGGAGGCCAATGGCATCGAGAGGGGCAGTAAGTAAAGCAAGGAGTGTAGGTAGATCGGGGATGGGATTATGCAGCTGTTCGACTATTTCTTGGATTTGTGGCCGTGTCTGATGAGAATTTGAGTCTAACATGATCGCCTTGCTGAAAGGAAGGCATCCCCACACTCTAAATTATCACGTGTTGTTTGTCGGTGTGTGCGAGGAGACAGAGATTTTTTCTCCGAGGTGACCGATTTTTGCAGCATTGTTTGGTATCTTTAGCAATGCCAAATACTGATTGCCTTTTTGGTTCCAATTGTTTCTGTGGTTCGATCCTTTGTCCATTTTCTATCTGTGTACATTTCGATTTGTTTTCTATCCTTTTGTCCTAATCTATCTGCATCGATCCTTCTTCCCAGCGCCTTTTGATATCTGCGTCTATGTCTTCCAGTCTCTGCATATCTTTCCTCAGGTCTTCAGATGGGTGATTTTGAAAGAGCGTTTCGTCAAAATCTCGCAGCAGTCTTATCGTGTTCCTCCCTCTGCTTCTCGATAGAGCCACATAGATTCCGAAGGCGGACAAACTTCCTGACGGTGGCTTTCCTATGTCGATGATTACGTATTCAATTGTCTGGCCCTGTGATTTATAGTCTGTGAACGCGTATCCTGGTGTGAGTGCATATTGCCTTCTTGTGATTTTGAATCTCTTGTTTCCGTGCCTGACCGTGAAAGACGTTGAGGAAGGCATGATCGGTATCAACCCAGGTTCTATCCCTTCAAACGATAGTCGCGTCGGTCTGTCTGGTCTGAAAAGTACCAATGCAGGCGGGTATTTCAGTTTGACGTCTCCGTTCTCATCCTCGTCAATATTCGCTTCCCTTGGGTCGAGTACGATGTCTTCAATTCGGCCTCTGGTTCCGTTGGCTATGTCTGCCTCCACCGCGTAATTCACTTTCACCATCACTTTCATTCCTTTTGCGATCTGAATTACGTCCTGTAGATTTCCGGTGTCTTTGTCTTTTGTTTTAGCTATCGCCAGCTTTGCTTCCATGCATAATTCCTCTGGATTTTCCCTGTCGTAGTCCTCCGCGGAGACTGTGTATCTCCTGTTCATAGTGTTGGTGCAGTGTTTCGCAACTGAATATTCGTTCCACATCTCTCTCACTGCATGTCGAGGAGTTACTAGTATTGCTTCGTTCCATGGTGCTTCGTCAAAATTCGGAACGTCGCAGTCCTCGTGGCTCAGTACCAGTTTTTTTATTTCCGTAATGTCGTCTTCCGAACATTGTCCTATCCTCACTCGGTCTAGAATTTGGGTCCACACTTGATCCGTGACTCTGACTTGCTCGCGGAGTATTACTACGGTGTCGAATTGCAGAAATATGCTCCGGCCAAGTTGCGCTTTTCTTCCATCTTCGTTCCTGTCCACGTAAAGAGCACCGTTTTTCTTTTTTACTGGCGGGAATTGGTGAAAATCACCAAACTTGATAACGTGCATTCCTCCGTAAGGCTCGTATGCGCTTTGTTCCCATCCCTCTTCACCTTTTACTTTGCTGATCGCCAACGACGCATCGAACGATAACGCCTTGTCTTCCATTGATACTTCATCCTCGATTAGGAACACCTTTCCTTCAATGTTCTTTGCTCTCCTTTTTGCCGACTCTTTCGTTCCTTTTTCGATCCAGCTATCTTCTTTCGGTCGAGCTATAGGAAGAACTGCCCACGAATGGAGTGTCTGCGCGTCTATGTTTGCGGCTGCTATTCCAGTAGTCGCGCATTTGGCCAGAATGTGTTCCTGTCCGTAGTGTCGGAAAGTTTCTGTTATCGCACCTATGAGCAGTGATTTTCCTGTTCCACCTGCTCCAAGCACCAGCATCCTTAGCTGGTTCTTTTCTCCTGCAATTTTTTTTTTCTGGTCAGTTGCCTTACCAATGTCAATACCGATAGCTCACCTGAGAGGTGCCTCTTCAGTCTGTCCTCTATGATATCATGGGCCCTCTTTTGATCCTCGTTCAACAGAGACAATTTGGGCCTCGGACATGTCCTTTCGTACTCATCAGTATCAGTCAGACCCGCGATTCGAGAGACATTAAGCGCGGTGGCGGTGATCGGTTCTACGTCTTCACTCGAGGTCCTGATGGCCATAGGATCCGTAGAAGCGCTTTGTTCTTCCTGGTTCGCCCCTTCGAGACCATTGGCAGACGTCTTGTTGAATTCCGCAAGCTGCTTTTCCCACGAGTCAATTCTCTGCAGCTGAAGGTTCGTGGCTGTAGCACAGAGCGCCGTCTCCGATCTGTCTGTGTGTTTTTCCGAGAAAATTCTATGGTCGATTGCGTAGTCTATTGCTGCCTCTGCATATAGTCTTTCTCTCGGCTTCGTCCTCGTTATTCGTGCTATATCAATGTCGCTTTGGGTTATGTCCAGTTCGGAAGGCGGTTGAAAATCGTGCAGGTGCATGTTGTTGAATTCTTCTCTCAGATCTACCCCCACTGTTTCCGTCTCCGATTCTCTGTCCTTTTCCTTTGCTGCGTCTAGACACCGGTGGTAATAGCGGACATTGTCTATGAACGTCCTCCCTTTCGCGTCTAAGGTTTCCAGCATGATGCTATAGTTTCTCAAAAAAGTCTCTCCTTCTTTTTTGATGTCCTGAAGATGCCGCCACGGAACGAGTAATGCCAATACGGTCGCTCTGTGGAGATCACGCTCGCCTTCCACGTCCTCTCTGGCTATCCATGCACCACATATTCTAGGAACCGTCTCGTGTCCCGAAATCCTCACTATTCTGCATAGCTTTCCCTTCTTGGCTGCTGATAGATATTCATGCCTTTCACTGGATGGTCTCCCTATTTTTCTGGCTCCGTCGTGGCATTGTTTCTGTCCCGTGGTTGGATCTAGAAGCGCCGGTCCTTCGTAGGTATTCAATACGAAGTCGAGCAAAGACATAGAAGACAAAGATATTGCTCTGTACTTGTAGTCTCTGAGTTGATCTTTGAGACAGGCCGTCCCTTCTGTGAAATATAGTGTTCGAGAGGATTCCTGTCGTCTCTTCTCCGATATTGTACCTTTCCTGGAACGTATTTCAGTTTTATATATCGTCGTGAAGGGCAAGGAAACACTTGCCTATTGTTCTCGAGCGAGGGAAACTGCTCCTTCAACGCGTTGACGAGGGCATCGGTATATAAGGTGGCAAAATGGTGAGATTCATAGGTGTCCTTCCAACCCATTATATAACTCATGACCTCCGGTGCGCTGAATTCTCTGTGTTTGGTGAGCGAGTTTGCACATCGTTGGATTAGTCTTTTGTTAACAAGTTTGAGGTCCGTGTTTTTTCTTTCCAGTTTCTTGTGAAATGCTAGATCTTTCGCCAGTAATGCCGTGACGTTGGAGGAGTTTTTCTGCTTTTTAGTCGCATACGATGTTATATAGAAGGTGAGTTTTGCCGTCAGTCTTCCATTCGTTATCAATTTAATGTCGTTGTTCGCTCTGATGCACGACAAAATTGCTGGATTCCAGGCGTTCAGCATCGCAGCTGTCCTCTTCGGTCCCCATTCCCCTTGTTCGTTTATCCATTCCTTGGCAGCTGTCGAGAACGGAGCTCTTCTTTTACAGGTCATTTTTCCTTTGACGAATTTGATGCAGTTGTTCAATGAACAAGTGTGGAGTTGAAGAGTTCGTGCCAATGTGTTCTCGATCTTTGTCCTCGTGGTTAAATCGCAGTTTCTTGGGTCGACAGGTCTTGAAAAGGAAGCCGAAGCGCTGACTTCCATTTTTGTCACCTCTTCTGTGGTCTTGCCATCGATGTCGGCTCGTATGACTGTGGCGATGTATCTACACACTTTCTCTCTGAACGCTTCTCCTCGTAACAGAGTCTGCATCTGATCTGCAGAAGGTGCTCCGAGCAGCCATATCCTCATGTGCAAGTGGAGCGTTCCTCTACCCTGTGCTTCAACCGTTCCTATGTAACCGCGAACCCATCCAAAAATCCCTTCTCTTCTCTTTATTCTCCCTGATGGGCTCTTCTTGACGCCAAACAATACCTCTATAATCACTCCTATGATAAAGTGGAAGTATTGGGCCGAAGCAAATGGATCGGCAGCCACGTTGCACGCTCTCTCCGTTGCATTCGGACCGATTGTTTCGCAGAAGTGGTCAAGATCAATGGCGGCTCCAGTAAGCACCTGTACTATAGGGTCTTGCGTGTCCGATGGATTTATCGTTATCCATAGACTTGGAGGATTGAACGCAAGATTCATTCCCCAAATCTTAGACCTGACCGCGTTCCGAGACTCGTCCGATCCTCTGACTTTGGTCCTCACAGCGGTTAGTTTATTTCGGAGGGCTCTGACAGCTGGATTCGAAAACCTGATCTTTCTTCCTTCTTCTATGCTGGCCTTCCTTAGGTCTTCCGGTTTGAGAGCGGAAATCATGTCGAGATCCTTGGAAAAGGTCGACTTTTTTATCTGGAGAACAGTCGATCTACATATGTCTCTTTTCTGGCAGACGCCAAAAACCTGGAACGGGAAATGGGGATCCTTCCGAAACCGTTTGTCGTGATATCTGAGAGCCCATCTTGCATGTACCTCGTACGGTACGTCGATAATTCTCTTGGTTTCAAATCCTCCCCGACCATAAGGGAAGAGAGTTGGAAATGAACCTAGAAGGTGATTTGGATTACTCGGACCGCCGTCGTTTCTTTCAGCTGTTATTGGATCCTTCCTGGCATATTCATTGACGAAGGTGCTGCCCCTCCTGATTATGAATTCGTTATTCCCGCGATCGTTCTGGTTTGAATTTGAGTGACTGTTGTTCAAGGCGTGCGACATCAAAGTCTCCTTCGTAAGTTCATCGCCTTCGACGTCGACGACTCCGAGGGATTGGCATGCGAAAGCTAGGGGTTCGACCACTTGTCCCGATAGTTCCTCTGCGTGCAGTGATTAAACATCTTGTTTGTTCTTTGTCTAGAACGTACCTGGATCTTCGACGTCGTAGGTGCCTTCTGGTTCTGTTGTTTCTTCTATAGGGACGAAATCTATATACGATCGTTGTTAGTATAATGCAGGTTGATGCACTATATATATATATTTTAAAAATTCACCTTCATCGTCATCATATTCCGGTACATATCCTTCATGCTCTTTGTTCAACCCGTATGTATCATTCGAATACTTCACCAATGACAGTATTTCATCAGGAACGCCCTCTTCTGGAAGACTGGATAACCTGTTCTCCGATATTGTTATATCCGCGTAGAGTGGGTTATTTCGTTTCAACCACTCCAGCGCGTCTCTGATTCTCCATCTTCTTACTCTGAGGGAGTCAGGCATGCTTGACTCTCTCACACCTTTCGGACCCACAAATGTAACTCCTATCGTCGCCGATAGTATCTTCGCATCATGGGGAAATTCATTATTGATCACAACGTCCGCCAATTGTGCAGGATTCATTTTGTAAGTCGATACGTTGCCCTTTAATCCACTGTGGAATTGCGATCTGTCCCAGTTCGCTGCACCTCTTCGTTTCGGATACAATTTGATGATGTATGCAGATGGAAAACCTTTTGCTATCATAATACGCTCGGCAATGGATAGATTTGATAGTTGATACGGTATGTTGCCTATCCACATGTCGTTGGCAAGACTCAGGGGGGGAAGGTGGTTGTCCTTGAGGTGACTGAGACATTCGTCGCAGAAATTGCCCGATTCTCCATCTCTGGATATCGCTTCTGGACACACTACCATCCCTTGACGAAGTGTCTGTGCATTATGAGGCGTGGTTGGTCGCAGCAAATGTCTGTTGGGTACGTCATTCAATAGTAACTTTGAGATGTTTCTGGATGGGAGATCTCTTGAGCACGAACAGCATGGAAGATGAGTCATTGCAGCGTTTCCGGTGGCATCGATGAATTGTGCAATCAATTCGTCAATCTTTTCTTGACTGGGAGCCATCATGAACGTGTCTCCGCATAACGCCATTCGATTGTTGCCTTGTTCAATTTCCGTTGACGCTGAGAAGAACGGTGAGTTACGACCCTGTTCTGTTTGTGGATCGCCGTCGCGTATGTATACGTCATGCGTGAATTCTTCCTCGTTGTCATCGGGTTTTGAAAGTTTCGTCCTTTTGAGCGGCGGTTCAAGTTGAACGTCGGTGTCGGTGCTGTTTGTTTCTGCCATCTTTCTTCTTCTGTGACCGTGTTTGGTATGTCCACCTCTGACGAGAGTCAGACATTCAGAGTGTACTTTCGCTTTTATTGACTCGGGCTGTCTGTCAAGCGCTTCGTACAGGCCTTTTCTCGAGACCGACTCCCTTGTGGTAATCCTGAATGTGCGCCTGCATATACTCCTGAGATCCGCCACCTTGATGCTGCCTAGTTCAAGTACCATCGTGTGCCGGGAATTGGTTTCTGGATGCCCAATCATTGGATGTATTTTTATTGTTTTTTTTTTTGGGGGGGGGGTGGCGGAGTACCGGACATTGGTGACACCTACATCATTCTATCGCCCAAGCACGTACGACACCGTTGCATTTCAGCGTCTTTTGGCAAAGGAACAGACCTGAAAATTTGATCCCGTGCTTTGATGCTACCTTTTTTGGACATGTTTATGCCTAAAGGGTCATAATGTATTGGAGTTTTCGATCTGAGTTCTGTTCTTTGAAAATACTTCACGTCCAAATCTGTTATTTCCAGCCCTATCGATTTCCACTTTTAACTCTAAAGATATAACACTCGCCGTGTAATGACCCTCATATAAACACCGTTGATCACATTCGAACTTTCATTGTTCTTTCCCCCCTTTTCCTACCCTCACGAGGAATATTTGTATTATCTTGGTGCATCCTCATATCGCCATGACAAACAGGCCCACCGACGCCGACATCGACACCATGAATCGCCACGTCGTCAACTTGACTAGGCCTGTACGCCTCTTTACTCTCAATGCTTGGTCCTTTTTTCTTCCGAGACTGATCTCCAGGTTCTACCGCTCCAGTACGGTATCCATCTCACTAGGTGTCTGCTTATCGGACGCTACTGTTCAGATGTCCACATTATCAACGTGGCTCCCTTAAACGACGTCCGTGCACCATACACCAATGAGGATCTCAATTTTTACGCATGGAGTTCCGGCATCCCACACTACACCGACAACTTTGTCGACCTCTCCTCCAATCGCAAGGTTTTGAATTTCGAAAAACTGGGCGAAAGCAACAGGTATCATGCCGATTATGTCGTCGCTCACTACGATCAGGTACGATGCATATCCCTCATTGGGAATTTGACTCCATCGCTACAACTTACCGTCTTCGTGCAGTCTGATACCGCGTTGTACTTGACGTACGAGAAACAGAACAAAGCACTTCATGCAATCGTCAACAAAGAAAAGATGGTGTGGCACGGAGATCTGTTCGTTGCCAAATTAGCTCCAGGTACTGCAGACCTCCTCGACGTTCAAGAATCCGACGTCGAGGATATCAAGGAGTTGATAAAAAGGTCCGGCATTCATCTTCGTATCCATGTACAAGCCAACGTTCTGATGTCGTTCTGTAGAGCCATGCTTTCCGCACATCTCTTCTGAGCCAATATCCACTTGTTCCGATTACGCATACGTCCTCCTACGTCTCATCAGATTTTCTTGTTCTCGCGGCTCGCTTTGATACCAACGCGACTTTTCATTCAGAAATATGAGAGGGGATGGAGCTTGATAAAAATAAATCATAAGAAAAGAAAAGACAAAAAAAAAAATCCCCGTGTATACGTACCATCGTGATCTTGTACTGTCAAACGCATTCAATTGTCGCGCTTCTATCGCCTGAAATTAATAACCAATGGAAATATTTGAACAGGACAAAATCGTATGGTTAGCTCAAAAAGGAATTTGCATGGATGAATGAATATTCTTCTAGTCAGCGACCGTTCTCTTGGGTCTAGCGGGAACGGCGGAGAACGATCGACGGGCAACTGGAGTTGTGGAGACTCGTTTCTTCCTGCATTCTTCTTCTTAGAAGAACGTTTCTCAAAGTTTAATTCTGACCCCATGAGTCCCTCCTGACGTCTTTCCGTATAGAATTTCACTTGTCTTTATGAAATTGTATTTCATCGCGGCGTCGCCTACGACAGGTTGGCTCCGGATTCGTGAAGGCGTGCGTACTCCACAATGCATACGTTGCGTCGCATTATAAACGGAGGAACCGAAGGGGATGTCCAGCTGCGTGGATCTTTATGGTATGCTGCCTATACTGCCCAAACGTGTGGACCGTATCATCAATTCATCGTCGCCTGTTTCAACCTGTAAAATCGCATAGACTTCTCGTATACAAGCCCTTTTGAATTTTCTAGTTTTGAAATCTTAACTCCGTGAAGCAGCTTTGCGGCGATCTAAGGACGGCGTGACGTCGTCACCATATATGTATTGACAACCGTCAGGGTACTTCAGCCCATTTAAGTTTCGCCACTTTAGTCCTTCATTTTCTGATTGCCGATATTGTAGCCACGATGCAGGTTTGTACAACTGTGGTAATCAATTATATAGGCCTTTTAAGGTTTCGCCTCTTTTGGCACGATATATATTGAGGCCCTAGCATCTTGCAGGGTCAGAATGGGTTTGGAGGCTCTAAACGGATTATCAAAACACGAAAACTTGATATAACTTCGCACAAAAAATTCTCGGAACAGCAAGAGACAATTGAGACATTACGCTTCGATTAATAAATTTGCATCTTAACGCAGGGTCGGTTTGTCTTTGGGCTTCAAATTTCCTTTTTTTTTTTTTTTTTTTTTTCCAGGGGGGAGGGGGGGGGGGGGGGTGGTCGCGTGCTTGTTTCCGTTCATG
>JAIFHD010017593.1:0-24968 GCA_019721455.1 Psilocybe mexicana
TAGAAACTCTCGTGTCGGAGCGTCGCCAGTTTGAAGTAGTGGTTTGACCGAGGAAAGTAGGAAGCACATTGACCGTTCTACGGTTGTAAAAGTAATGTAGAGCGTGAATTGTGCACCATATTGTAGCCAGGAGAAAGATCGCCTCTCCTATTGACATGGAAATATGGGTACAACTTGAAAGGGATCAAAAAATCGTGCATTTCCATAATTAGCCACGTCTTGGCCACGACTTCCTTCAGAGTGGATGCAAACCCCATTTGTTGGCCTGAGTATTCCAGGTTGGCGTTCAGTGCCCTCTCATGCCCAACGAAGTTATGTGTATAGTTTAATTGATTTCGTGCAAGTTTACAAAACTACACAAGTTAATCCATGAACTGCACCAGGCAGAACAATCATCATAATTTCGAGATCATTTGTTGCAGCATGTACCAGCTTCTCCGGTTCATTTTATACAATGCGGCTAGGGTCTTGACCTAGGGTGACTCCATATGCCTGCCTTGGTTCTGTGAAAGGATACGCAGAACCGAAAGCGCCGTATGTCGTTGGCTGTGGACCAAAGTCCTGCGCTGTTCTTGGAATGACGACGGCGTTCTTGGCCATTTCTTCATCGTCCAGTTGATCAACATAGCGCTCGACAACGAAATAGGCATCTTAAGTAAATACGAAAGAAAAGAACCGTCAATGCAAGGACATACAAACAGTAAAAGAAATTTCGTAGACTTACAAAGTTGGATGAGCCAGGTGATGATGTAGACCGCAATCATAATACCCTTGATAACCTCAAGGCCCTTTCGACAGATGCCCTCAGTGATATTTTCGTCTGTTGAATCTTGGAGACATCTTGCGACTGCATCGGAGCTATTTTGTTTAAAAAGACTGTAAATTGTAATAACTCCAGACGCGATGCTGAACCCAAGATGGATGGCCAGGGCAACGGCAAAACCTGACACCATCCTTCGGTTTTTGATGAGTGCGCCAACAAAACTATAATTGCCAAGTTTCAATATGTCGCCCAACATCAACAGAATCACGCTGGACTTACCCAAGCACGGAAAGAAGGGCCAGAATGGTAAATATAACAGTGTGTACCCATAGCGCAATCTTGTCGATCTTTTCCAGAGGGTGCTTATCTATGTTTTATCATTTCAGCCGCGCGTCGTAGCTCACTGTCGCGTCTTAGAGCACACCTAGCTGAGAGACCTGAATCCATCCTATAGCAGCCACAAAGGATCCTCCGATCATAGCAAGGAGCGACAAGACCTGTTCCAAATATTAACCTGATTGAATTGAAAATGTTCATTAATTGGCACTCACGAACACCCCAAGTCTGACCGGGAGACAGCAAAAGAACTTGCGAGAGCGAATAGACGCGGACATATTTGATCAACAAATGTTCGAAAAGATGATGAAATAGATGGGGAGAATGGTCCAGCACTCTAAGGCGATCAAAGATGGTGTTCGGGCGCAGCCACGATGGGGAACCCACATTGGCGGTGCTTGGTTTATATAGGTCCCCATCGGCGCCAACGGGCCGAATTGATGGCATTGATGGATGGCGTTGATCATGATGGCAGCACAGCAATACGCGACGCGACGCGCCAACTTGGCGACCCAACAGCTTTTTCGATAAAGATTAGATTGTGGGTCATTCGCATTGCACGCCCACTTGAGAGAATGTTTATTCCATAAGCCTTGTGTCGATCATCAGCTTTATTTTATCAGTCCCGATGAGGAATGCGAAACGTTGCCATATAACCCGAGTCTTAGCAAGCAACTGTAATTCCTTTAGGGAAAAGGTTGTATTATATATCAAGGCAGGTAAGACTAGTTGAGACTTCTTAATTACTCACCCATTTTCCTTCCCTCTTGGTCTGCTGTGTTATGGTGCATTCGACAACTTCCTCTCTCATAGAGAAATTAAACCTCGAGCCTCACCCCGAAGGAGGTCAGGACATAATCTCAGTCATTTTGCATAGCTGACCTGCGTCCTAATAGGATACTATCAAGTCACCAATATCCAAAAAGAAACGACGGCGTCACCCTTTGCAGGTAGGCTCTGATACTATCAGATGTATAAGGGGCTCCCAGCTTAATGTGCGCAGGAAATGAGCAAAGGCAAATGTCGACATCAATCTACTATTTGCTGAGTTATGACAGGCCGATAGGGTTGTTTCATATGAACAAATCGATCGTAAGTTTCTTGACGAAGTTCTGAAACCTTGAACAGAACTGAAAAACGGGAACTGTTCGTAGACATATCATGTTTTGCATCAGGGAAGGGCAGAGTACACGCTGATAACACCAGGAAATCCTCCTCGTATTGAGAAGAAAATAATGGGAGCCAATGCCTCCGCAGGGGAGACGCGTATGCTCCTCGTTGGGACTGGGGTATGGAAGAGATCCTCACTTTTAGAAGAGGACATAAAACATGCAAAGACGAACCAAGAGAAGGATATGACAAACTGCTTGATCACGGAGGTCGTAGTGCCTGGCTTCGACTGGAAGGACCACAACTACATGGACTTGCGGGTCTTGAAACAACTTTTCGACGGCGTCGAGGGCGGGGAGCAGAAAGTGACAGAGTTTCTACCGTTTGTGTCTCAGGAACTCAAGGAATGAATCAGATGGGTATTCGAGATTCGAGAATCAGAATCTGGTTATATCTAGTTAGATACTTCAAGTTGGTTTCGAGTTCAAGATGTTGGTTTCTGGAGTGGTGGACAGATGGTGCGGCCATTCGTGGTTTAACGTTTCTGGCCGATGGCGTTCAAGACCAAGTCAAATTCAAAGTCGCCGAAGTGTTCGGCTTGAGTGTGACTTCGGTGTCACGCACCGTATTCATTGCCGCAATATTACGTTGGTTGACTGTGCTTGACCACGACCACGACCACAACGAATCGATAAACTTGTTACCTGACCTCTGTCTCTGACCATTCACGACCATGAAAATTTACTCCATCTCTGTAATTCTCGCCCCTCCATCTGGCTCCTCAGTCACCCTAGCCACTGCCAGCGATCTTTCTTCCTTTAGCTTCTATCAGAGAGGTGCCGCTGGCGAATTTATGACTTTTCTCTCCAAGACTGTAGCAGAGAGGACCCCTCAAGGTCAAAGACAGACTGTACAAGAACAGAGTCATGTCGCCCATGTCTATAATCGTGGAGGCGCCGAGCAACTTGCGGGTGTGTGTTGTGATCTAAATCACTTTATTCCTTGCTCATCTTCTTGAAGCTGTCATCATCACAGATGAAGAGTACCCTGCTCGACCTGCTTTCTCACTGCTTACAAAGATTCTGGAAGACTTCACCACAAAAGTTCCCCAGTCATCCTATAGCAACCCCTCGTCAATCTCATTCCCTGAAATCAACACCTATATCCAGAAATACCAAGATCCTCGTCAGGCTGATACCATCATGAGGGTCCAGCAAGAATTGGACGAGACCAAGATCGTTTTGGTGGGTTTAACTTCTTGTGCACAGGGAAACAATTTGATTTGATCTTCATTCCATCTAGCACAAAACAATCGAGTCGGTTTTGCAAAGAGGCGAGAAACTCGATAATCTCGTAGAGCGATCAAATGCTCTTTCTATGCAGAGTAAGATGTTTTACAAGACAGCTAAGAAGGTAAGCAGTCTTTATCTTTAAGAAGTTGTAGGAGTGATAACAAAACTAACTCAACACCGCCGACGAACAGCAAAATTCTTGTTGCATCATTATGTGAACGTTCTTGCGGCGTACGAGTTGATGGTCCTCAAACAACTCGAGGCTCTCTTCCCCACACAGAGAGCATCGCCTGATCGAAATTCGTCAGGTTCTAATTTTGCATCCTTTAATTCTGATACCCACACAAGGATTTACTTAATCTTGTTTCATATTCTAAATATACGGTGACGCTTGGAATGGTATCTATCTGCTTGGGATGGTATCATATCTGATTGTTACTACTACAAACTATTCATCGTCGACGCGCGGTATGAAGACGACTTCCGATGGAGCAAAGTGCACATCCTCCCCGGAGAGCGTGTGTGCTAGCTGGACGTCTATTGAATTTACATAAAGATCAGCCATGGGTGGGACATCAAACGTATGAGACATAATTATAGTTTGGACGACTGCCAAAGGCAAACACACGGTTGCCATTGCACCGGGATGGAGAGAAATCGGTGCATAGCATCATCCGCCCATCTTTCATCTCTCTTCGATCATGCAGATTTATCTCGTTTATTTTTGGCTTTCAGTCGGTTTCTCGTATTATAAGAAGTGGCTTTCAAGTCTACTTCAGTATACTACACAAACCCGCCGGCTGGTACTGGTACACAAATCGCTTCTCAAAGAAATTCCCCGCCACTAGCTCTTCTCCTACCTTTTCTACCGCGTTTCTATCATAAAATGGCCACCCTTTTGCGCAAGTTTGCGAAGAGAGTCGACTTTCTCTCTGCAGCTCTTGCCCCGCTCGACACTGATGGCAAGCGGCCGCAGTGTGGGGTTTTGGAAAAAGACCTCGCGTTGGCTGCAGACCTGATGGTCAGCCCGCCCGTACAAGTATCCGATTTGGTGAGGCAAAATCTCGTTCGTGTACTCACAGAAGCTGATTTTCTGTCAGCCCGCTTATTGGAATGCTCTCAAAAGCGGGGAGGGTATCGATGATAGAAAACTATTGGTAGGTCTCTCACTAAAGGGGTCTTCAATACAGACTGATGTTGTTATCAGCTGGAAAAAATTCTTGTCGATATGTCGAAAACAAAAGAGTTCAGTATCTCTCGAAGTCTACAGCGGAGGGTGATCAGCTTTCGTGAGCGTTATGTCATTCAGGGGTGTTGTCGTTCCGCTAACGGAAGCATTTTCTTTTTCCTTTTTCAGTTTATAAAGATCTTCCACATCCTCCCAGCGGTTACTTGTCCCTTCCGCCCGTCTCAGCGCTCACACCTGCTCTGGTTCAACCTCCAACGCAAGGAAACATCAAATACGCGTATAGGTCTGCTGATGGTTCCAACTACAACACTCTTCATCCAAACCTTGGAAAGGCAGGCATGCCTTATGCCCGGTCCGTCCCTTCAACGAGCATGCCTCCAAGAAACGCGCTTCCAGACGCAGGCATCCTCTTTGATACTCTCCTCAAGCGAGATAAATTTGTAGAGCATCCTGGTGGAATATCTGCCCTTTTCTTCGCTTTCGCAGATCTAGTCATCCATTCCATTTTCAACACCAACCACACTGACTGGACACTCAACGATGCGTCCAGTTATCTTGACCTCAGTGTCTTGTACGGCAGCAACGAGGCTCAAGTGAACTCAGTGAGAAGGAATGATGGATCTGGGAAACTGTTGGACGATGTCTTTGCAGACAGCAGACTGTTAATGATGCCGCCGGCTGTATGTGCACTCCTCGTTCTTTTCAACCGAAACCACAATGTGAGCTTCGTATACCCTTTCTTTCCTAGCGATATTATATTTAATCGTCCCCTTTCCAACTTAGTTTGTTGCACAGCGACTTCTAGATATCAACGAGAATGGCAATCTTGTTCACCCTTATCCCACAGAGCCAGCCGATAGGCAAGCACAAGACGACGAAATTTTTCATCGGGCACGTCTCGTCAACTGCGGATACTTCATGAAAATCATTTTGGGAGGTAGGATTGCTCATACAAGTCTGCGACCCCACAATTCTGATATCTTGCCATGTCCTAGATTATGTTGGTGCTATCTTGGGGTTGGTTCGCGATGGGAGTGATTGGCGACTGGACCCTCTTATGGTATGTATCACACTGTGGAAAATATACGACACACCCTGAACTTCTATGCAGCCGATCAGAGATATCGAACATGAATTTGTTCCTATTGGACAAGGAAACGTTGTCTCTATTGAATTCAACTTGCTTTACCGATGGCACGCCACGGTGTCCCAAGCTGATACAACATGGACAAGTAACAAGTTCGAACAGATATTTGAAGGTGCCGATCTCAAAGAGGTAAGCACCTTGGTCACCATGGGCATCCAGCAATCATGACTGAACAAGTGGTCAGGTCACAATTCAAGATTTCAAACAAGCCGCTCACAAATATTTGATTCCGCCTGCAAATGTTCAAGAATGGACGTTCGACGGGTGAGATTTTCGATAGTTGGATCTTATGAACCCATTTCTTATGATAGATTTAATGCAGCCTTAAACGCGGCGCGGATCACCGATTCAAGGACGAGGATTTGGCGAATATCCTTCAAAATGCGACTGAATCGCGCGCAGGAGCATTCAAAGCTAGAGGAATTCCTGAGGCGCTTCGGGTTATTGAAATCATGGGAATCGAGCAGGCCCGGAGCTGGGGTACTTGTTCGGTAAGGAAGATACCCCGAGCGGTTCATGTACAAAAGATTAATCTTGTCTTTACAGTTGAATGAGTTTAGGAAATTTTTGGGGCTTAAGCGTAAGTCCTTCCAATGGTGTTATTTATCAAGTTATTGATTCGTTTTCACAGCTTATTCGACGTTTGAAGAATGGAACCCTGATCCAGAGATTCACGTGAGAAAGATTCTATGTTAACGAGGATGAAATGTGCTGAAATGTTTAACAGGCTGCCGCGGCGGCGCTCTACAGAGACATTGATAACCTGGAACTGCATGTGAGCATACGTCATCTACTTTAATACCTGCGACGATGCTTAATCCCAATCCAGGTCGGCCTTCAAGCTGAAGAACCCAAGAACCCCGGTCCTGGTGCAGGTCTATGTCCCGGGTACACCATTTCAAGAGCCATTTTAGCTGATGCAGTGTCGTTGAGCCGAGGGGACAGGTTTATGACAGTGGATTTCACCCGTAAGTAAACTATTCACCCCATGATGAAGCGATTGACTCAGCTTTTTGTCTTCAGCCTTCAATCTTACTACCTGGGGGTACCAAGACTGTCAATATGACCCCCAGGATGGTTCTTATGGTGGCCTCTTGACCAAACTTCTCTTCAGGACCTTGCCCGATCATTATCCAAGACGCTCAGCCTATGCCCACTTCCCCTTTTTGGCACCGTCCTTCATGAAGACAAATTTGAAGTCTTTGAATCCCAGCCTCGTTGAGCAATACACATGGACTAGACCGCGTCCGATGGCACCTACTATCCCAGTCGACTCGTTTGATGGCGTTAAGCTCGTCTTGGATGACACCAAAGACTTTGTATCCGTGTATGACGGAAATCTCTTCACATGTGTGAAGCCCCTGCTGGAAAAGAAGATGGTAATTCGTTCAATATGTTGGTTGTCGATTTTATTCTGACCAAATTTCATCTAGTCCGGGCTTTCCCTTGACTTTGCTAAAAAGGCTTTTCTTTCTGGGTCGGCCACCATCTCCAAGACCGTTTTCAGAAACCCTGATCCCAGCATCGGCACGTTCTTTTCTGAGACGGCGAAGTCGTTAATCCGAGAAAAACAGTTCAGCAATGGTGGAGCTGTTGCATATCTTGATATTGTTAAGGATGTGATCAACCTCCTCCCTCTTTACTGGATATCCCAGGAGATTGGATTGCCTCTCAAAACACCTTCAAATCCATGTGGTGTTTGGTACGAACAAGATTTGCACAAGAAGTTCGCGGAAATTGCCCAGTATGTTTTGCAAATCTGGTTCAACACCTGATGTTGACAAAAAAACAAATAGATATGTCTACCTCAACTTTGACCCTGTTGATGATTGGCGTTTACGCGAAGCATCCCAGCGTGGATTCCAAGATCTGGTCGAGATTGTCGAGGCCCACGTCAACAAAATTGTCTCGGGGGTGGGTCATTCCCAATTCCTCGTCAGTATCACAGTGACTGACTAAAAATTTGGCTATATTTTCTAGGTGTCAGTAAGCGACTGTGAAAATCATATCGGCATCCAAAACTACGAGAGTCATGCATTCTTGAAAAAATTGTTACCAACACGGGATCAGAGCAAACACCCAGAGTTCGCTGCCTCAGTTGTCGCTGCGGTGGTTCCTACGGCCGTGATTTACTCTCAGGCGCTTGCTCAGGTCATCGACTTCTACCTGAACGACGAACAAAAACCTGCACGGGAAGAAATCGTCAAACTCGTCAATTCGGGCGAAAAACACGCTCGTACCAAAGTTATGGGCTTTGTATACGAAGCTTTGCGTAAGTCGTGAAATAAAATCATTGACCAACTTATTGAGCTCAACTGTCTTATAGGTTTGAACCCTCCTGTAAGAGTTTACTCATTTCAAAAGGAAATGCATTAGCTGACAGTATCTTTCCAGATCGCAGGTACATACCGAACTGCGATTAGAGACACTTCTGTTGGACATCTTGAAATCAAAGCTGGAAATCATGTCTTCGCAAACAATATCCAAGCAAATCACGATGTATGTGTATCCATCCATGATATGAGATGTCGCTCTGAACTTCTACCAGATTTCTGTTTTTGGTCCTGACCCGAAAGTGGCTAATTTCAAGCGACCTTGGCCTACACACGAAACCATCTTTTGCGGCATGACTGGGTATGCTTCTTTACGAAAAACGAACTCGCTTTTACTCATGTTGACCTTTTCATTCTCAGGTTCATGAATGATAACTTCTTTGAAACCGTGAGTATAGTGACTATTAAGGAAGATTTGTTCAGCGGTGGCTAACTATCAAGCTAGACTATTCCTCAAGTTCTCGGTGTCGTTTTCAACCTCAAAAATCTTCGGCGATCAGCTGGCCAATCCGGTCGCTTCACAGAGTATGTCTCATTCATTGATCAATATTCTCACCTCAAGCTGACTCTGAACCACCTTTCGAAGATTCCAGGTGGAGTGGCACGGGACTGAGAGAACGCAGTACATGTCTCAGCGGGGACTCGTGTCGCCTTTCCCGGACTCTTTAATTGCTCAGGTATGTTAGCACCTAATTGACAGAGATGATCTGTGTAACCAACATTTTTTTATGACAGTTTGACTGTGTGTGACACATTGTGAGCCGTGAGACGGTCGATTACCCTTATTCTTGGGATATTCTTCGTAGATACATTGCATGTACATTTTTCCATCATCATCACCATCGTCATTATTATCAGTAGCAATACTTAATTTATTACCATCGTATATACCCTTCTATACCCAATAGATTATTTGCAGCATTATCTTGGCGGAGGATCTTATCTTATCTCTGAAAGCACTTTCCCGATTTGTAGTTGTTGGTTGAAGGTACGTGACTGCTGCAGCCTGTCGCGTCTCCCCAAATCAACACCCGTCTGTGCTATATTCATTCATCCCGCTCTTTACGTCCCCACCTTCACTTCACCACAGAAGGATCTCTTTCAGACGCGACAATATATCCCATTCGTCCCCCCTCAGCACGCCCACTTTTGTTGATTACGACCCCTTTCCAGTGCTTTGATTGCTCTTCTGGATGAACATCTATTGTTTGCAACTTGCTAATATATAACTCATGCCTGCACCTCGACTGTCTCAAAGCGCCGAGGCAGCCAGGGCTGCTGCTCAGCAAGCAGAATTTAACGAGAAGAAATGGGTCTGGGTTCCTGATGTGAGAGAGGGTTATCTTGCAGGATGGGTTAATAATGAAGAGGAGGATGCGGCAGAAGTCATCATGGCTGCTGGAGGAGAGGTAATGGGTATCCTTTATGTCTCATTAAGGTCCTTAACATCTTCCTCTCTTAGTTTAGGAGAGTGCGCTTCGAGGAGTTGTTCAAAATGAACCCTCCAAAATTCGACCGAGTTGAAGACATTGCAGATCTGACGTTTTTGAATGAAGCAAGTGTTGTCCATAATCTTCGCCTTCGATATGGCTCCGGTGCTATATACGTAAGTACTCACAATTTTCCTTTGACCATTCCTACTGAATTTCGGGTCGTATATAGACCTATTCGGGACTGTTCCTTGTCGCCATAAATCCTTACCAACATCTACCACTCTACTCTGACGCTATCATACAACAATATCGAGGAAAGAGACGAGATGAAAATCCCCCTCATGTGTTTGCGGTTGCTGAACGTGCTTGGATCAACATGGGTGAAGAACGCGAGAATCAAAGCATTCTAATCACGTAGGTGATGCTCGACATTTGTCCCGAACAGTGCTGACAATCGCCCGCAGGGGAGAATCTGGTGCCGGTAAAACCGAGAGCACAAAGAAAGTCATTCAATATCTAGCTGCCATCGCTGCAGACGTCCATCCTCCTACGCCAGCCTCACACTCAAGATCAAATACCATGACGTCGCCGAATATCCCCTCAACTGGGCTTCCTCGAAAGCAATCTTTTCGCAAAGGACATGGATCATCTATGTCTGTATCAGCTGCAGGGTCAATCCTCACATCCAAAGGACGCCTAGGTCTGTTAGAACGTCAAATCCTTCAAGCAAATCCTATCCTTGAGGCTTTTGGGAATGCACAGACGCAACGCAACAATAACTCGAGTCGTTTTGGGAAGTTCGTTAGGATCATGTTTGCGCCTGACGGGAGTATTGCTGGTGCAAATATTGACTGGTACCTTCTCGAAAAGAGCAGAGTTGTCTTCCGCAACGAGGCCGAGCGCAGTTTTCACGTCTTTTATCAATTGATGGCAGGAGGTGGAGCTTTGAAAGGTCAGAAACCCCGTTATTCTTTCGGACTCAAAACTTATGTTTTTTAGACCAATTATTACTGGAGGGAGAAGTCGAGGATTATGATTATCTGAATAAGAGCAGGCGAGAAGTTGATGGTGTCGATGACAAGGAAGATTGGAATGCATTAAGGGTGGGTAGTATCAGGGCCGATTTCATGATTTCTCATCGCCAACATCACTTTTAGGGTGCCTTGGACACGGTCGGATTCGATTCCACTGAACAAATGGATTTATTCCGGATTGTCGCTGCAGTCTTGCACATTGGTAACATCACCATCGCGTCGACAAGATCCGATGACGCTGTGATGCCTGATCCAGCGCAGGCGGAACGAGTCTGTCATCTTCTCGGTATTCCAATTGCGGAATTCACTCGAGCTGTTCTTCGACCACGCGCACTTGCTGGAAGAGAATGGGTCACTCAAGCACGCACACGACAACAAGCTATCGATGAACTCTCAGCGCTTTGCAAAACTTTATACGAGAAGTCTTTTGGGGCTCTTGTGGAACGAATTAATCGTGCCCTTGATCGACCATCTTCCAAGGCAACCTTTATCGGAGTTCTGGACATAGCAGGATTCGAAATTTTCGAAGTCAATGGATATGAACAACTATTAATCAATTATACCAACGAGAAGCTCCAACAATTCTTCAATCACCATATGTTTGTCCTTGAACAGGAGGAGTATGCGAGGGAAGGCATTCACTGGGATTATGTTAATTTTGGATTGGATCTTCAGCCCACCATCGACTTGATCGAGTCCAGCGGGAACACCATTGGTATTCTGGGTTTCCTTGATGAAGAATGCATCATGCCCAAAGCCGATGATCGTACTTTTACCAACAAACTAAACGCAATGTGGACGCCCCAAGACTCGGACGACGAAACCGCACACCCCGGAAAATCCAAATACGAACCTTCTCGCTTTGAGCAAGGCTTTATCATTCAACATTACGCCGCCAAAGTCGAGTACCGAACAGATGGTTGGCTCGAAAAGAACAAAGATCCCTTGAATGACAATCTAACCCGTGTTCTTGCTGCCTCATCCGAACGCTATGTTGCAAGTCTCTTTGCTGAATACGCGGATCAAACTTCGGTGGTCAATGGAGTCGCCACAGCTTCGACTATTGGAAAACGACGGACTATGAAGAAGGGCGCTTTCCGAACGGTGGCTCAACGTCACAAGGAGCAGCTGTCGAGCCTGATGTCCCAGCTGAGAGCAACACAACCACACTTTGTTCGATGTATTGTTCCAAACACACTCAAAAAACCTGGAAGAATGGACGTCCCTCTTGTGTTGGATCAACTGCGTTGCAATGGTGTTTTGGAGGGAATCCGTATTGCTCGTCTTGGGTATCCCAACAGGCTTCCGTTTGTCGAATTCCGCCAGCGCTACGAAATTCTCACTCCGGGTATTCTTCCAAAGGGCTATATGGATGGGAGAGAAGCCTGCAGACGAATGGTCAATGACTTGGAGCTTGATGATACTATTTTCAAATTGGGAACGTCAAAGATTTTCTTCAAGGCTGGAGTTTTAGCCGAACTTGAGGAGCGTCGGGATATGTTGTTGTTCGATATCTTCTCCAGACTCCAAGCAGTTGCCAGGATGTGGACCGCTAGACGACAGATGAAGAAGATTCTCAATCGTGCCATGGCTGTCAGAACGATCCAGCGTAATGCCCGCGTATATGGGGATTTACGTGATTGGCCTTGGTGGCAGTTGTATACAAAGGTAAGTATTCTTCCATTAGTGCGACTTTTGAGGCTAAACAGTTCTATAAGGTTCGACCACTCCTTGCCGCAACGCGCAATGACGAGGAATTACGTAAGAAAGAGCTGGAGCTTGCACTCGTCAAGGAGAGGGCAGAAAGAGATCAGCAAGAGCGACAGGCTTTGGAGAAGTTGAAGATGTCTTTGGAAGCAGAGAAGAGGAAGGTCGAGAATGAACTTGAAGCCGAGCGTTCTCTTGCCCTCGAGAAAGACGCGTCTCTGGAAAGGAGCAAGAAGCGAGAAAGCGAACTTGAAGACGACATTGCCGTCCTCCAGAATGACATTGCGCTACTTGACTCACAACTCACCAAGGCAATGCGTCTGCATAAAGAGAGCGAAGACAAATACGAAAAGCTCCGGGAGGCATTTGATCAGGCTGCCGAACACTTGGTGCGGTTGGAACAAGGGGAAAATGCTTGGAATACCCGAGAGACGGAGCTCGCGGAGGAAGTGAAGAACGCTCACGAGGAAATAGAATCACTTCAAGTCGACCTGGAGCGCCTGACGGATCTCTCGGAAGAATTACGAAACCTGGCAATGCAACGCGAGGAAGATTTGAACAGGACGAAGGAAAGAATGGATCTCGCGGCGAAAGAATTTAGAGGGAAGCTCGAGCTAGAAATACGAAATAGGTTACTTTCATCGTCTTTCTTTTCTGGTACATGGACTCACCGTCAACATTTAGGGAGACTGTCAAAGAGAGAGCTGAATCTCTTGAAGATGAGACTCGCCAGACCAAAGAGCAGCTTGCAGAACTTGGGCGAACGGCCACGGAATATTCCACCATGATTCAGAAGAAAGAAGAACGAATAGCCGAGTTGACTGCCGATTTGGAAAACGTTGAGCAAGAGCACGAGAAGGATGCGAAGGAAATCCTTGAGTTGTGCGCGGATATCGATACGCTTCAGGGGCAACTCGATGCCGAGAAAAAGGACCATGCTCTAGATGTCAGCGCCAAAGACAAGTTGCAAGACGAACTCGATGAACTCCGAGCCCTTCTGGCAACCAAAGCTTCTGAGGAAACCCGCCGATCCGAAGCAGAGAAGAGCAAAGAGTTGGAACTTTTTGATCTACGCAATCAACACAGCAAACTTCAACATGAGTTGGCTGAACTACGCCAGTCTACCTTGGAGGCTCAAAATCGCATGAAGGTTGACCTCGAACAAACCGCTCGAGAGTATTCCTCTTTGCAACACAGTCACACGTCTCTTCTTGCTCGTGAAAGGGCCGCACAATCTCAGCTTACGAAAGTTCAGGCGCAGTTGGCCGAGCTTGAAAAGGCCAAACGAGCTCTAGATTCGGATTTATTGGCTGTCAAGTCCCGCCAACATGAAACTCAAGATCAACTCGCTGATGCATTGCGTGGTAAAGAGGTATGAATATGATTTTCCTTGCATGGGAGTCTGACCCAATCAATCATTTGTAGGCACTCGAACGGCGCATGTCAGCTGCACAGGAAAAATATAACGAAGCCGAGGAATTCCTCATTAATCTTGAAAGAGATCAGGCAACTCGGGTGAAGGAATTGGAAACAGCGCGCAAGCAACTCGACACCGAAACTGCGAAGCGTGTTCAGCTGGAGAAAAATGTGTCCGCTCAGAAGGCAGAATTGATCAAGCAGAAGGATCGGAACGCTAAACTCGAGAAGGAACTGAACACGGCGCTCAAGGATCTCAAGGACAGGGAATGGGACGTCAAACAGTTGGTGTCTAAGCAGGACAAAACGATCGTCGAACATGTCCATGTTTATGAGGAAGCTAAACGCGTGACGGATCGACAACTTCAAGAAGCAAGGCTGGAGTTAGCAAGTAAAAATGCTCGCATCAAATCTCTGGAGCTCGCCAAGTCAAAAATGACCGGAGAATTTGAGGACCTATTCCGCAAACAAGAAGGCGATTTCAGGGCAAAGGAACAAGAAAATAAACTGCACGGCAAAGAGCTGGCCGATGCACGCGCCCGCCTTGAGACTGAAAGGCACAGTAGACAGGAAGCTGAGCTCCAGATCCTACGGATGCAGGGCGAATTGGAAAGAATGCAACAGCATACCCAGGAAATAACAGAACAGCTTTCTGCAACGCAACGTTCCAAAACCGCTTTGGAAACCGAGCTGGATAGACTTGCACAGGATGCAGAGACAGGAGATTCCCTTGCCAAATTACAGAGGCAGTATGAAACTCGCATAGCTCAGCTTGAAGGCCAACTAGATGAATCTGAGCAAGCAAGGGTGACGGCTTCCAATATACGAGATCAAGTTGAACGCCAACATGCAGAAATTCGGGAACTCGTACTACGAAGCAATCCCTCGGACCAACTTTTCCATTCTAAACTTCTCGAGCAATTTAAGATTGCCGAGGATGCATTGCGGAAAGAGTTGTCGGTCAAGCCAAGAAATCCAAGACTCAGTGGTGCAAATAGCCTTCGACCGATATCTGCTCCTTCTACGCCGAACAAACTGTCGAGTAACTCCAAGACCGGCTCCACCAAACCAGACGATTCCTCTCGCGCTAAAGACAAGCAAGTCGCCGCACTCAAACAACAAGTCCAGCTTCTCGAAGTCCAAATGGCGGCATCCGAGCGCGTGAGACGCCATCTGGAGAACTCTATCCGTGACCTGACCAGCGAGCTCAGCAAGAGTGATGGGTCGAAGCACTTTTTGGAACAATATAAAGCTCACTTGCTTAGTGAAAACGAGAAACTTACGGAATTGCTCAAGGAAGAAGCCGAGGCTCGTCGTAGTGCTGAGGCTGCTCGCATAGATGGCGTACAGGCCGTGTGGACGAAATTCCAGCAAACTATCGCAGAGGAGCGAGAAAATTATTCGCGCCTTGAGGAATCACGGAAAGCTCTTGTGAGTAGTTTTTTTTTTCTTGTCTTAGGTATTCTTATCATGACAATTCTTTCAGCTTGTTCAACAACGGACGGGGCAAGCAGAGTTAGACGCTACAAGGTCGCAAATACGTGAACTGGAGGCCTCCAGAAATCAACTTCAGGCGGAGCTCGGTCAATTAAAAGAGACCCATGAAATATTGAAAATCGACGCGAATAGTACGTGTCCAGTGTTTTTTCTGAGGTTGCTCGGTTCTAATGTGTTATATAAAAGACTCCAAACGGCAATTGCAAAAGCAGATCCAGGATGAAGAAGTGTCTCGTTCGTCGTCTGCAGCTGCGCAAGCTGGTAATAAATTTCCCCTTTCGTCATTCCACCGCTGAAGTCGCCTTCTCAGAATTGAAAGTGGTGATCGAAGCCCTCCAAGCTAATGAGCAGACGTTGCAAAAGCGCTACGAGGCAGCCGAGTTCGAGCGCGCCCAATCGGCTAGCTCGGCACTTCAAAGTAGGTAACATTAGGAGCCTTTACTATTAGACATCAAACTTATGCTTCACCGATAATAGCTCAAAGTCGATTAAAGGAAACCCTGGAGAAAACTGAGAAATCTTTGCAGTCCAAACGAAAACGTATCCGTGAATTAGAAGCTGAACTGGAAAAGAAAGAGGGACGCAAAACCTCAGAAACGGATGTGATTCGCCAGAGGCTCTCTGAAGAATTGGAAGACGAAAGAGAACAGCATCAAAAGGACCTCTCTGAGCGCGACTTTACCATTGACCAGACTCGGAAGAAATATCAAGGCAAGTCGTTTTAATTGTTATTTATTTGATGTAGTCTGACCTTCCATCGTTTGATCAGCGGAGCTGGCACAACTCAGTGAAGGTGGGTTTTTACCGTGTTCAAGTTCTTTAAATTTGTTTGAACCCTACCCTTTTAGAACTGCAATCCCAGCGAGGCATCATCAGCAAGCTTCGTGAAGAGAAGAACAAGCTTACTTCCGACCTGGACGGCCTTCAAGCCCTGTACGACAACGATGTTGTGTATGATAAAGATGGATGGAGGAAAGAAAAGGAACGTATGGAGACCAAAATCAAAGACATGGAACTGGCTTATGATGCGTCAACTTCTGTGCAAGCCGACCAACAGTCGCAGATCGTTGCGTTACACGGGCAAGTGCGAGAGCTGAGAGCCGTGCTGGACGAGGCAGAGGCCGATCGATCGCTCCTTCAAAAGGCCCGTCGAGCGCTACAAGCAGAATTGGAAACCATCAAGATGGACCATGTCGATTCCGGAAAGATCTCTGCCGACCACGAATTCCAACGACTTAATCTGCAAAAACAGGATCTGGAACGCTCACTGGAAGAACACGAGGATCGTGTCTCAACTGCCAATGAACGGCTTCAAAAGGCTCAAAACGAACTCGATAGAGTCAGGATCGAGAATTCGAGCTTGGAGAAATACAATGTAAGTCGTGCTTGTATCTGTATCTAGTTCGCTCATCTTGCTTACGGAGTGTTGAATCAGGCCAGCCTTGAAAAACAGATCAAGGAGCTAAATGTCCATATTGTTGACCTTGAGACGAAATCATATGCGAGTCCTTCGCGTCCACTACCTGGGTCTCGCCGAATGGAAAGCAGGATCGAGGAATTGACAAACCAGCTTCAACAATCCACCAAGGACAGACGAGAAAGCGGCAGAGTAAAACGAATGCCGGACAAGTCGCAAGAAGCCAAGTCTCAATCCAATGAGAATGATCGGCAAAGGAGTAAATTCGAGTCCTATGAGAAGCAACTGCAGGGAATGCGCGAAGCCATGGATGCAATGGTACTTCATCATGATACCTCCGTACCTCTCGTTTGATGCTGATGATGACCATTAAATCAGCAAACGGAAGAAAACAACCTGCAAGCAGCCAAACGTCGAGCAGAGCGCGAGGCGTTGGATTATAAGCAAAAAGTTCTTCAGTACGTGGCGCGCTCGTGTGCTGGCTGACGCCATCTGACCTTGTCGTGTAGGATGGAACGAGAGCTTGAGCGGTTGCATGCCAGACTAGAAGGTCCAATAACCCCAGAACGGACAGGCACCTTTGCGCCACGGAAATAATTTTTGATGGTTTATTTATGTACACTACTAACGATGCGACATTGTGCTAAGATTTAACGCGTAACGACCTGTATCCTATGTTCATCTGTACCACCTTGCACATGTAATTTAACGACGGACATTCTGACTTGCCGCTGCTGAGTTTCTGCGGCCTGTGGTGTTGTGATAGAATGATATTCTCAGCGACGAAGAAATGGACAGATCCGAGGTAAATGGTGGGCGTTGTTGTTCTTGATTTGGGTTGTTTCTTACAAAGACACACGGAATCAGTGTTTCATCATCATACATTCTTAACTACCTTCCAGTCGCTGGCGGCGCTTATCTCTCTACCTCTTCCTCCTCTCTTTCACTTCCATTCCGTATAACTGCCAGTCTTATACAATGTCCTGGAAACTCAGCGCCAAAAGTCGGTCATATCTTTGCGTATACCCCTGCAGATCATTCCCCTAACCGCTACCTTAAGAGCCTAAGGATGGTCGCGAGAACGGTGTCATATCGCGATCTGTTACCCCAGTTCCTTCCAGACCAACAACCCCGAAACCCCCCTATGGATCCGACCAGTTTCGCTCTGGAATGCTGACCATCCGCATATTCTCTGGTATATCCATCATCAGTGTCTGGTCGTATGAACATGAGATATTGATCCTCAATTGTGTCCAGGTCGCGGATTGTCACTTGCTCCTGGAGTTCAGGTCCCTGATGTGATTCAGAACGCGTTGGAAAACACACCTCCTACCAGAAGATCAACGAGCAATCGGGAAAGCATGCAACGCAAACGCTGTTGGTGGCTCCCTTATGTCGTCTTGGAATTCGACAAGAATGAAATCCTTATTGATGCGCTGGGGGGAGACCTCACCAACCCCGTTTGGAACTACCGCGCCGACTTGTACGTATCCACTCATACCATTTGTTGGCGAATCCTGAATTGTTTGCATTATAGCGATGTCTCGCGAACATCAAACATCTCTGTCTCTTCGTATTTGCGTGCTGCGTCTGCCGTCCATGACCAGGATGATATGGGAAATGACTATCTCATGGGTCGTGTTGATCTCACTCCGACACTTGACGGACATGTGGGCCCCTTTTCAAAAGTCGTGTCATTGAAATAACTGAACCAAAATCAACAGCATGCCTCTGATCAGTGGTATTCCGCCACTGCGGGATCTGGCTCATTTCATCTCAAGATCGACTTCCGTCCTGCCCGAGGGGAACCATTGACAATTGAGGCATTCGATCTTCTCAAAGTTATTGGGAAAGGGAGCTTTGGAAAGGTCATGCAAGTTCGCAAGAAAGACACGCAACGAATATATGCTTTGAAGACTATCAGGAAGGCACACATTGCCCAGCGTCCAGGAGAGATCACCCATATTCTGGCGGAGAGAACTGTCCTTGCACTGGTCAATAATCCCTTTATCGTTCCTTTGAAATTCTCATTCCAAACACCCGATAAACTATATCTTGGAATGTCTTTCGGTCAGTTTTCTTAAATAACACTCCCAACCGTGTTGCTAACGTCATCTCTAGTCAACGGCGGGGAGTTATTCTACCACCTTCAGCGCGAGGGAAAGTTTGATCAAGATCGCAGCCGCTTTTATGCCGCTGAGCTCCTCTGTGCTCTCGAGCATTTACACGGCTTCAACGTTGTCTATCGGTGAGCTTTCCATCTGACCAACCTATAATTCCATGCTTATGGGCCACAGTGACTTGAAGCCCGAAAACATTCTGCTAGATTATACAGGTCATATCGCTTTATGCGACTTCGGTAAGCATTACCGGTTCTTTACTGTCCTTTACCTTATCTTTTTTTTAGGGCTCTGTAAATTGAACATGTCCGAAACCGAGAAAACCAACAGTAAGTGCACTCGTGATCGCTCGCCCGTGCTGTTCTCATCTGTAGGCAGCATTCTGCGGTACACCTGAGTACATTGCCCCGGAATTGTTGGAAAGCCAAGGTTACACGAAAACGGTCGATTGGTGGACACTCGGGGTTCTCCTGTATGAGATGATGGTATTCATTCAATCTATTTCTTCGCAAACATGGATCTCAATAACGCAATGCAGACTGGCTTACCTCCCTTCTACGACGAAAACGTGAACACCATGTACCAGAGGATTCTCACCGACCCTCTCAATTTTCCAGCGGACATGCCTTCTGAGGCGCGCAGTGTGATGACAGGCCTTCTTCAGAGGGATCCATCGCGGCGCCTGGGCGCGAATGGCGGGGAGGAAATCAAAAGACATCCATTTTTTGCGAAATACATCGATTGGAACCGGTAAATCAATATTTTACTGAAACGGATGATTGTTCTCATGCTGCAAACTTTAGTCTCCTCGCCAAGAAAATTCAACCTCCCTTCAAGCCTAGCGTGGTGAGTATTGGCTCGTGCAGCCTATGCAATATTGGTCGCTCATTTCCCGCATTGCAGGAATCCGTACTTGACGTGGCCAATTTCGATCCCGACTTCACGAATGAGGAGGCTCAAGACTCGGTTGTGACTGATTCTGCGTTGTCGGAAACGGTCCAAGACCAATTCAGGGGATTCACTTATAACCCTGCCAATGAGCACCTGAGCGAGAGTGTCAGCTACCCTGCGATGTAGAAGCGGAAGCCTTTATTCAGAGCCTATACCGTTCAGCTACCAATCCTGCTTTTTTTTCGTTCACTTCCTTTTAAAATAACTTTGTATATTTATTTCTCTTTGGGACAGTTCCTTTCGTTTCAAACTTACATTCACGGACCTTTTTTCGAGTGCTTTGACCGATGCTTGACTTGACCTTGTCTGTAGATAGCAAAACAATATCAATTGCATTCCACAGGGTATCACACTACATACAAAAGCTATGGCTTTCAAAGCGATAAATATAACGAAAGAGTACTTAACAGAACCGACGAAAAAGAATGGACGGGACATCGTCACCTGCACTAGTCCCAACCCCACGCCCAGCCCACATCCCAGCGGCCACCTAGTCATAACGTTCGCGGATTCCCTAGGTCAACTTCTCAAATTGGAGGAAATCGCTCCCTCTTCCGCCTCCACCGAATCCGAAATCACTCCTCAACTCGGGGCGATAGCGGGAGAGGGGCATCTTGAAGATGTGCTTGTTGCCCCTGTTATACTGAGAAACTGCGTATCGCAGAGTTAGCATTGCGATCCCGAAGCCTAAAGAAACAGGGTTGAGAATCCTCGACATATGAATGGATGAGAGGGATTCACATATCAAGAAGTTGATCCAAACGAAAGATTTAAGTGCCTGGAGACTCTTGCACCAGTCGCGTTCGTCGAGAAAATCTAGGTATGGTTGCGACGAAAAGTTAAAAGGCTGTTCTGATGGTCGATGTGGTTAGGGAGACCAGACAGACCAGTAGGGATTGTATCACATTGGAATGGGATTTCGCGCCAACGAGAGGTAGAGAAAGCATTGAAGGCTATCGTCGATGCAATAGAAAGATGAAGGTGCGGATCGTGAGTCAGGGCTGAAAATGGGATAAACTCTGTGTACGTACCAAGCCAGAAGATGCTTAATGTCCCAAAGATTCCAATTTCTGACTGTGGTCTTCCGGTAAACGGATTGGCGAGAGCAACATCGATTGCAAATCTGACGACAAGGTGGGTGTGATTCAGTGAGTATTTTCCAATCCACGCGGGATTGAAATTGAGACACACAATGCCACAACGATGATGAGAGAGATGATGGAAAGGGCCAAGGGGAAAATGTCAGCGATATCTAGAGTATTGTGAGCTTTGAAATTGAAGATATTTGACTGCTATAACTCACAGAAGAAATCCTGGAAATGGTTTACACGGGTGGCAAGAGCAAGAACGATGATGTCAACAAGCAGGAAAGCCGCTAAACATGGAAAATCGTTGGTAATTTGTCCTTGAAGCATAAATCACAGTCTTACCGTGGCCAGCCAGCTTCTTCCTGCCTGTACTGGATAGCGACATTTTAGTTGAAGAGAGAAAAGGAAATAGGACAAATTAGTGCACACCGCAGTGTAGCAACCATTCTTGATAGCACTGATAGTAACCTGCGCGACCCATCTCTCTAAACTTCCACGCGATAAGATAAGATCAGGAACCTGGAAAAGACTTCAGTCAACGGCGATGTTGAACGTTTGAACCTTCCAAGAATAACGACATACATATCGATCTCTCCCCCAAACTTCTCATGTTCATGAAAGGTTCTTCGAAAAGACACGAGAACATGGACGCGGACTGGCCTGAAATCATAAACAAGCTTAGGCCATGTGAAGGATGTGGTTCAACTTTCAAGATCCTTCCGACGCATGCAAGATGAGCGGCTCCATCGCAATCAGCTTCGTTCTGGGCACCGTATCTGCTTATCCCTTTATTTGGCTTTATCATCGAATAAATAGCTCTCAAGTTTCCCCAACCCATCTCTTCTCTTCCCATCACACCCTGAGATATGTCCACACCACAGCTCGCGTCCTTCAAGGTTCCAGCCGTCGACAATGAACCCATGGTGAGCATTCATCATTGTCATCTACTCCTAAACGCTGACTTTTCTTCCTGCCAGAAAGCGTATGGCCCCGGTTCGCCGGAAAGGCAGGCCTTGCAAGCTGCTCTCTTGGAGATGGAACAGCAGCTACCCTTTGAGGTGCCTTGCATCGTGAATGGACAACCAGTGCGTTATCCCATTGGTGCAACATTAGGTCAACACTAATCATAAAAATGTAGGTCAAGACTGGAAAGATCGCGAAACAGCCCATGCCCCATGATCATGCCAACCATCTTTGTACTTATCATGAAGCCGACGAGGCGACTGTGGCAAAAGCCATTGATGGTGCGCTCGCTGCAAAGGAGGAATGGGAAAGCATGCCATGGAATGATCGTGCTGCTATCTTCCTCAAGGCAGCAGATCTAGTCAGTGGAAAGTACAGGTACAAACTCATGGCGGCGACCATCCTTGGTCAAGGAAAGAACGTTTGGCAGGCGGAAATTGACGCCGCGGCAGAGGTACGCTTTTTTGTGTGAATGACCGTGTATCGCTCATTGACCCTCATTCCATGTCGCAAGTTGACAGACTTCTTCAGATTTGGTGTCAAATATGTCGAAGAACTTTACGCGCAGCAACCTTCAAAGAACAGTGCTGGAGCATGGAAGTAAGTCTAGATGTGAAACTTTCTTTTCAATCCATACCAATTTCAAAATTTAGCCGGGTTGAATACCGTGCATTAGAAGGCTTTGTTCTGGCTGTCTCTCCCTTCAACTTCACTGCGATCGGAGGCAATCTTCCTGGAAGTGAGTCGACCTTTTGCAAGTTTACTATCCAACAATAACATCCTTGTCGTCTAAAAGCGCCAGCTATGGTCGGCAATGTCGTCGTATGGAAGCCTTCGCCAGCCGCAACATATTCCAACTATCTAGTCTACAAAATTCTTGAAGAGGCTGGTGTTCCCGCTGGTGTCATTCAATTCGTTCCCGGCCCCCCTCCGGAGGTCGTCGCACAAGCGATCAACCACCCAAGCTTCGCCGCCCTCCATTTCACTGGCAGCACATTTGTCTTCAAGAAACTCTGGAAGGATATCGCGGCCAACCTCGATAAGTACAAAGGATACCCGCGCATCGTCGGCGAGACCGGCGGGAAGAACTTCCACATCATCCACAAATCTGCGGAGATTAGGAACGCTGTCATCCAGAGTGTACGAGGCGCGTTTGAGTATCAGGGTCAGAAGTGTTCGGCTCTTTCGCGGTTGTATGTCTCGACGTCGGTCTGGAATGCCGGCTTCAAGGATCAGTTCTTGTCTGAGATTGCGAAAATCAAAGTTGGTCCCCCTCAGGACTGGAGTAACTTCATGGGCCCTGTGATGTAATTCATGTCTCTCCTTTTCCTCGTTTTCTCTAATGACCGTACTTGCAGTGGACGACCAGCTTACGACAAGATTACGGGCTACATCCAAAAAGCCAAAGACGCTGGAGGCGAGATCCTCATCGGAGGACAAGGTGAGTCTCACACCTGTTCAAACATGAACACATCATGACCAAAGATTTTCGTCGTAGGCGATGACTCTAAAGGGTACTTCATCCAGCCTACCGTTATCTTGAGCAAAGATCCAAAGTCCATCACGCTGGTGGACGAGATTTTCGGACCTGTTGTTACAGTACGTGCCCTTGGGTCTGGCGTTCGTTGACTTTTTCTTTTGCTGATTCTTCCATCCCCCAGGTATTCGTATTCGAAGATGAACATTTCGAAGAAACTCTTGACCTCATCGACACGACCACCTCATATGCACTGACAGGAGCCATGTGAGCAATATGATCTAGTCATTCAATCTCAAATAAAGGACTGACTGGACTGGTTGTTTCCCTTTCCAGCTTCGCCCGCGACCGCAAGGCGCTCATCACTGCAACCAACCGACTGCGCAACTCTGCTGGAAACGTGTATTATAACGAAAAATGCACAGGCGCGGTGGTTGGCCAACAGCCCTTCGGCGGTGCACGTGCGAGTGGAACAAATGATAAAGCTGGAAGCATCAGCATCTTCTACCGTTTTGTCAGTGCTCGCAGCATCAAAGAGAACTTTGTCGGGCTTGAAGATTTTGGATATCCATCAAACTTGGTGTAGACTCTAGAAGGATGAGCCATTTTTTTGATATGAGATATCTCTACATGGACAATTATTGTATGCAAGTTATGTGGGGCTGTAATTCATGTTCCTTGACTTTTTCTTTTGACTGCTTGAGTGATGAATCCATTACTGTTATATTTATGTATAGTACAAGACATGCCCCGCTCCGCTTCGGTGGGCTTGCTGACTGTTAAAATTTTGTGAACATTAAATATTTCAATACACACTGTGAAAAGAGATGAGATGAAGTACTTATGTGCAAAAGGCCAAAAAAATGTTAAGAATACCCAAAGCAAACAATCCTCCCCACGACGAGTCGACCTTTGGTCGACTCGTCGTGGGAGGGAGAAAGACAATAGAAAATCTCACAAAATCAGCGTATAAGTAGTACAGTTGAAGTGACCAAGCATTACACAAAAAGAACTCACAACAAATAAGTGTCAATGAAATGGGGATCTCTTTCATATAGTAGTAATAACTGACCTTCCTTGGGTCCTGGGACACCATTTTGAAACAAAAAAACTGCATTTCTAGGGGGTCATCAGCAAATCTGGGGTGTCACGTGTGCTTATAAATGCTTTTAAGTGCCCTATACTGTACTTACTACTAACAAGCTTTATGCCTGTTGCTACAGGTCGAAGAGGACTTGCTTCACTCGCCCTTTCTCTACTTCGCTTTGGGCAACAGCTTGCTGGGGCTGTGCCCCTGCACCCCCTTTAGTCAGTGCTGGCACACCTCTGTAGTTGAAAATATTTCTATTCTTTTATTCAAGAACATCATCTATTACGAGTCTTTTATGTATAAAAGTGAGTTATTTTATGCGAAGCCAAAAAACGCGAATCCACAAATGCCCTGGGAATATTTTGTTGATAGCATCAGCACTTAGTTGCCTTATTTAGAGCCCTTTTTTACTCTTTCATCTATAACTTCAGTTCTGCTGCACAGAATCCTTAGAAAATAAATACATGGGGCCTCTGAATATTTTCCAGATTTGTGGTGATTTTTTCAGAATTTTAAACAGTCATCTTTAGATGGATGCAGAGGCAGAGGTTTGGATGACGTTCTAGAGGTGGCTGTGCTCCTGATCCTGTCTCTGGCCTGTATTT